>WNGS01000954.1:0-10461 GCA_020271785.1 Procambarus virginalis | reverse complement strand
ACAGACCCTCAGCATCACCAGGCCCTCAGTATCACCAGACCCTCAGTATCACCAGGCCCTCAGTATCACCAGGCCCTCACCATCACCAGGCCCTCAGCATCACCAGACCCTCAGTATCACCAGGCCCTCAGTATCACCAGACCCTCAGTATCACCAGACCCTCACCATCACCAAGCCCTCAGTATCACCAGGCCCTCAGCATCACCAGGCCCTCAGTATCACCAGGCCCTCAGTATCACCAGACCCTCAGTATCACCAGGCCCTCAGCATCACCAGGCCCTCAGTATCACCAGGCCCTCACCATCACCAGGCCCTCAGTATCACCAGGCCCTCAGTATCACCAGACCCTCAGTATCACCAGGCCCTCAGTATCACCAGGCCCTCAGTATCACCAGGCCATCAGTATCACCAGGCCCTCACCATCACCAGGCCCTCAGTATCACCAGGCCCTCAGTATCACCAGACCCTCAGTATCACCAGGCCCTCAGTATCACCAGACCCTCAGTATCACCAGGCCCTCAGTATCACCAGGCCCTCAGTATCACCAGGCCCTCAGTATCACCAGGCCCTCAGTATCACCAGGCCCTCAGTATCACCAGGCCCTCAGTATCACCAGGCCCTCAGTATCACCAGGCCCTCAGTATCACCAGGCCCTCAGTATCACCAGACCCTCAGTATCACCAGGCCCTCAGCATCACCAGGCCCTCAGTATCACCAGACCCTCAGTATCACCAGGCCCTCAGTATCACCAGGCCCTCAGCATCACCAGGCCCTCAGCATCACCAGGCCCTCAGTATCACCAGACCCTCAGTATCACCAGGCCCTCAGTATCACCAGGCCCTCAGTATCACCAGGCCCTCAGTATCACCAGACCCTCAGTATCACCAGGCCCTCAGCATCACCAGGCCCTCAGCATCACCAGGCCCTCAGTATCACCAGACCCTCAGTATCACCAGGCCCTCAGTATCACCAGGCCCTCAGTATCACCAGGCCCTCAGTATCACCAGACCCTCAGTATCACCAGGCCCTCAGCATCACCAGGCCCTCAGTATCACCAGACCCTCACCATCACCAGGCCCTCAGTATCACCAGGCCCTCACCATCACCAGGCCCTCAGTATCACCAGGCCCTCAGTATCACCAGGCCCTCACCATCACCAGGCCCTCAGTATCACCAGGCCCTCAGTATCACCAGGCCCTCACCATCACCAGGCCCTCAGCATCAAGAGGCCCTCAGTATCACCAGACCCTCAGTATCACCAGGCCCTCAGTATCACCAGACCCTCAGCATCACCAGGCCCTCAGCATCACCAGACCCTCAGCATCACCAGACCCTCAGCATCACCAGGCCCTCAGCATCACCAGACCCTCAGCATCACCAGGCCCTCAGCATCACCAGACCCTCAGCATCACCAGACCCTCAGCATCACCAGACCCTCAGCATCACCAGGCCCTCAGCATCACCAGGCCCTCAGCATCACCAGGCCCTCAGCATCACCAGGCCCTCAGCATCACCAGACCCTCAGCATCACCAGGCACTCTCGGGACAGTAACACACTTTTGTAAAAGCAACTTAATCACCTTCAGTGGTTAAGTACTTAATAACACACCAGTTTCTATAGCAGCTATCTTGCCCTGTCACAGTGGGAGAGACATAGATGTATGCCTATATGAATGTATATGTATATAGCATATGTGGAAGCTGGTCATATTTGCATTTCACCTTTGTAAACACACATTAATGACACTATGTAAAAAGACACATCGAACACTGTTTATATGGGACAGACGTAAATTTATATATTTATGTCTGTAGGTTACATTAGCATTTTATAAGCAGTACAATCACCTTCTGTGGTTGATTGTTTAATAAATCACTGAACTATATGATTAACAGATCTCTCACCCTGTCCATGGAGGACAGATGAAAATGTATATATGCTGGTTAGCATTGTAAATGTCTGGCCACGTCTGTGGTAGAAAATAATAAAATAAAAAATAAAAAAACTCCTACACGGAGGCCTTGCGTGCTGCGTAGGTGGAGGAGGGGAGGGGGGTGTACTCACCTAGTTGTGCTTGCGGGGGTTGAGCTCTGGCTCTTTGGTCCCGCCTCTCAACTGTCAATCAACTGGTGTACAGATTCCTGAGCCTACTGGGCTCTATCATATCTACATTTGAATCTGTGTATGGAGTCAGCCTCCACCACATCACTGCCTAATGCATTCCATTTACTAACTACTCTGACACTGAAAAAGGTCTTTCTAACGTCTCTGTGGCTCATTTGGGTACTCAGCTTCCACCTGTGTCCCCTTGTTCGTGTCCCACCCGTGTTAAATAATCCATCCTTGTCTACCCTGTCAATTCCCCTGAGATTTTTGTATATGGTGATCATGTCTCCTCGAGCTCTTCTGTCTTCCAGCGATGTGAGGTGCAGGTCACTCAGCCTTTCCTCGTAACTCATGCCTCTTAGTTCTGGGACTAGTCTAGTAGCATACCTTTGAACTTTTTCCAGCTTCGTCTTGTGCTTGACAAGGTACGGGCTCCATGCTGGGGCCGCATACTCCAGGATTGGTCTTACATACGTGGTGTACAAGGTTCTAAATGATTCCTTACACAGGTTCCTAAAGGCAGTTGTGATGTTAGCCAGCTTCGCATACGCCGCTGATGTTATTCCTGCCCGATGTGTCGGGCAAGTCTTCCAATCCTCCCACAACATGGGAGAGGGAGCTCTTCCCATAATCCCTATCCCATCCTACAATCCCTAACTCCACATGTACTCTCATGCCAAGTGTCAAGCTCATTATAATCCCTAATCCTCCTCGAGTCCCTAACCTCTCCTCTAATCCATATGCGTAACTTATTCATATTCACTTCAGCATTACTTAATCCTTTACCTAATCCCCAGTCCCTGCACCAATAATAATATATCAGCCCTTAATCCCAATTACCATCATATTCTTTCTAATATATATAATCCTTCGTCTATCCCCTAATCCGTCAAACCAATCCCTAACTGCCACACTAATCCCTTATCCGTTAACCAGCCCCTCCGCCTCCTATACAGAGACACACAGCACCGCTCCTGTGCCAGGTACGTCCACTACGGGCTCACCATAGCCCGTGCTACGTGCTCCTCCACACTACTGCCCCCCACCACCCACTGTGAGACACAGCAGGGGGGGGGGCCACACGGCACAGTATCAGGGCGGCCAGGGCCACTCACTCCACTGGTCAGGGCGGCCAGGGCCACTCACTCCACTGGTCAGGGCGGCCAGGGCCACTCACTCCACTGGTCAGGGCGGCCAGGGCCACTCACTCCACTGGTCAGGGCGGCCAGGGCCACTCACTCCACTGGTCAGGGCGGCCAGGGCCACTCACTCCACTGGTCATGGCGGCCAGGGCCACTCACTCCACTGGTCAGGGCGGCCAGGGCCACTCACTCCACTGGTCAGGGCGGCCAGGGCCACTCACTCCACTGGTCAGGGCGGCCAGGGCCACTCACTCCACTGGTCAGGGCGGCCAGGGCCACTCACTCCACTGGTCAGGGCGGCCAGGGCCACTCACTCCACTGGTCAGGGCGGCCAGGGCCACTCACTCCACTGGTCAGGGCGGCCAGGGCCACTCACTCCACTGGTCAATCCTCTATTTTTCAATTTGGTCACCAAAGAGGGGAGAGGATGGAGGGGGGAGAGAGGGGAGAGGATGGAGGGGGAGAGGGGAGAGGATGGAGGTGGAGGAGGGGAGAGGATGGAGGGGGAGAGGGGAGAGGATGGNCCCTCAGCATCACCAGGCCCTCAGCATCACCAGGCCCTCAGCATCACCAGGCCCCAGCATCACCAGACCCTCAGCATCACCAGGCCCTCAGCATCACCAGACCCTCAGCATCACCAGACCCTCAGCATCACCAGGCCCCAGCATCACCAGGCCCTCAGCATCACCAGGCCCTCAGCATCACCAGCCCTCAGCATCACCAGACCCTCAGCATCACCAGACCCTCAGCATCACCAGGCCCTCAGCATCACCAGCCCTCAGCATCACCAGGCCTCATCATCATCACAGACCCTCAGCATCACCAGACCCTCAGCCATCACCAGCCCTCAGCATCACCAGCCCTCAGCATCACCAGGCCCTCAGCATCACCAGGCCCTCAGCATCACCAGACCCTCAGCATCACCAGGCCCTCAGCATCACCAGACCCTCAGCATCACCAGGCCCTCAGCATCACCAGGCCCTCAGCATCACCAGGCCCTCAGCATCACCAGGCCCTCAGCATCACCAGACCCTCAGCATCACCCAGCCCTCAGCATCACCAGGCCCTCAGCATCACCAGACCCTCAGCATCACCAGGCCCTCAGCATCACCAGACCCTCAGCATCACCAGACCTCAGCATCACCAGGCCCTCAGCATCACCAGGCCCTCAGCATCACCAGGCCCTCAGCATCACCAGGCCCTCAGCATCACCAGGCCCTCAGCATCACCAGACCCTCAGCATCACCAGACCCTCAGCATCACCAGACCCTCAGCATCACCAGGCCCTCAGCATCACCAGGCCCTCAGCATCACCAGACCCTCAGCATCACCAGGCCCTCAGCATCACCAGACCCTCAGCATCACCAGACCCTCAGCATCACCAGGCCCTCAGCATCACCAACCCTCAGCATCACCAGGCCCTCAGCATCACCAGCCCTCAGCATCACCAGCCCTCAGCATCACACCAGGCCCTCAGCATCACCAGGCCCTCAGCATCACCAACCCTCAGCATCACCAGGCCCTCAGCATCACCAGACCCTCAGCATCACCAGGCCCTCAGCATCACCAGCCCTCAGCATCACCAGCCCTCAGCATCACCAGACCCTCAGCATCACCAGCCCTCAGCATCACCAGCCCTCAGCATCACCAGACCCTCAGCATCACCAGGCCCTCAGCATCACCAGACCCTCAGCATCACCAGCCCTCAGCATCACCAGGCCCTCAGCATCACCAGGCCTCAGCATCACCAGACCCTCAGCATCACCAGGCCCTCAGCATCACCAGACCCTCAGCATCACCAGCCCTCAGCATCACCAGCCCTCAGCATCACCAGGCCCTCAGCATCACCAGGCCCTCAGCATCACCAGGCCCTCAGCATCACCAGACCCTCAGCATCACCAGGCACTCTAGGGATGGTAACACACTTTTGTAAAAGCAACTTAATCACCTTCAGTGGTTAAGTACTTAATAACACACCAGTTTCTATTGCAGCTATCTTGCCCTGTCACAGTGGGAGAGACATAGATGTATGCCTATATGAATGTATATGTATATAGCATATGTGGAAGCTGGTCATATTTGCATTTCACCTTTGTAAACACACATTAATGACACTATGTAAAAAGACACATCGAACACTGTTTATATGGGACAGACGTAAATTTATATATCTATGTCTGTAGGTTAGATTAGCATTTTATAAGCAGTACAATCACCTTCTGTGGTTGATTGTTTAATAAATCACTGAACTATATGATTAACAGATCTCTCACCCTGTCCATGGAGGACAGATGAAAATGTATATATGCTGGTTAGCATTGTAAATATCTGGCCACGTCTGTGGTAGAAAATAATAAAATAAAAAGCTCCTACACGGAGGCGTTGCGTGCTGCGAAGGTGGAGGGGGGGTACTCACTTAGTTGTGCTTGCAGGGGTTGAGCTCTGGCTCTTTGGTCCAGCCTCTCAACCGTCAATCAACTGGTGTACAGATTCCTGAGCCTACTGGGCTCTATCATATCTACATTTGAATCTGTGTATGGAGTCAGCCTCCACCACATCACTGCCTAATGCATTCCATTTACTAACCACTCTGACACTGAAAAAGGTCTTTCTAACGTCTCTGTGGCTCATTTGGGTACTCAGCTTCCACCTGTGTCCCCTTGTTCGTGTACCACCCGTGTTAAATAATCCATCCTTGTCTACCCTGTCAATTCCCCTGAGATTTTTGTATGTGGTGATCATGTCTCCCCGAACTCTTCTGTCTTCCAGCGATGTGAGGTGCAGGTCACTCAGCCTTTCCTCGTAACTCATGCCTCTTAGTTCTGGGACTAGTCTAGTGGCATACCTTTGAACTTTTTCCAGCTTCGTCTTGTGCTTGACAAGGTACGGGCTCCATGCTGGGGCCGCGTACTCCAGGATTGGTCTTACATATGTGGTATACAAGGTTCTGAATGATTCCTTACACAGGTTCCTGAAGGCTGTTCTGATGTTAGCCAGCTTCGCATACGCCGCTGATGTTATTCCTGCCCGATGTGTCGGGCAAGTCTTCCAATCCTCCCACAACATGGGAGAGGGAGCTCTTCCCATAATCCCTATCCCATCCTACAATCCCTAGCTCCACATGTACTCACATGGCAAGTGTCAAGCTCACTATAATCCCTAATCCTCCTCGAGTTCCTAACCTCTCCTTACCTTGAGGATACCTTGAGGTGCTTCCGGGCTTATCGTCCCCGCGGCCCGGTCATCGACCAGGCCTCCTGGTTGCTGGACTGATCAACCAGGCTGTTGGACGCGGCTGCTCGCAGCCTGACGTATGAGTCACAGCCTGGTTTGATCAGGTATCCTTTGGAGGTGCTTATCCAGTTCTCTCTTGAACACTGTGAGGGGTTTGCCAGTTATGCCCCTTATGTGTAGTGGAAGCGTGTTGAACAGTCTCGGGCCTCTGATGTTGATAGAGTTCTCTCTCAGAGTACCTGTTGCACCTCTGCTTTTCAACGGGGTATTCTGCACATCCTGCCATGCCTCCTGGTCTCATGTGATGTTATTTCTGTGTGCAGGTTTGGGACCAGCCCAAATCTCTCCTCTAATCCATATGCGTAACTTATTCATATTCACTTCAGCATTACTTAATCCTTACCTAATCCCCAGTCCCTGCACCAATAATTATATATCAGCCGTTAATCCCAATTACCATCATATTCTTTCTAATATATATAATCCTTCGTCTATGCCCTAATCCGTCAAACCAATCCCTAACTGCCACACCAATCCCTTATCCGTTAACCAGCCCCTCCGCCTCCTATATAGAGACACAGAGCACCGCTCCTGTGCCAGGTACGTCCACTACGGGCTCACCATAGCCCGTGCTACGTGCTCCTCCACACTACTGCCCCCCACCACCCACTGTGAGACTCAGCAGGGGGGGGGGGCACACGGCACAGTATCAGGGCGGCCAGGGCCACTCACTCCACTGGTCAGGGCGGCAGGGCCACTCACTCCACTGGTCAGGGCGGCCAGGGCCACTCACTCCACTGGTCAGGGCGGCCAGGGCCACTCACTCCACTGGTCAGGGCGGCCAGGGCCACTCACTCCACTGGTCAGGGCGGCCAGGGCCACTCACTCCACTGGTCAGGGCGGCCAGGGCCACTCACTCCACTGGTCAGGGCGGCCAGGGCCACTCACTCCACTGGTCAGGGCGGCCAGGGCCACTCACTCCACTGGTCAGGGCGGCCAGGGCCACTCACTCCACTGGTCAGGGCGGCCAGGGCCACTCACTCCACTGGTCAGGGCGGCCAGGGCCACTCACTCCACTGGTCAGGGCGGCCAGGGCCACTCACTCCACTGGTCAGGGCGGCCAGGGCCACTCACTCCACTGGTCAGGGCGGCCAGGGCCACTCACTCCACTGGTCAGGGCGGCCAGGGCCACTCACTCCACTGGTCAGGGCGGCCAGGGCCACTCACTCCACTGGTCAGGGCGGCCAGGGCCACTCACTCCACTGGTCAGGGCGGCCAGGGCCACTCACTCCACTGGTCAGGGCGGCCAGGGCCACTCACTCCACTGGTCAGGGCGGCCAGGGCCACTCACTCCACTGGTCAATCCTCTATTTTTCAATTTGGTCACCAAAGAGGGGAGAGGATGGAGGTGGGGGAGAGGGAGAGGATGGAGGGGGAGAGAGGGGAGAGGATGGAGGTTGTTGTTGTTGTTAAAGATTCGCTACCTGGAACAAAGTTCCAAGTAGCACGGGCTATGGTGAGCCCGAAGGGATGGAGGTGGGAGAGGGGTATCAGGAGGAAGGAGCCGCTCAAACTGTCAACAAAATGCTGGAGTTTGTGAAATATTGTTATTGTTTAGCTTAATGTTACCTGAATTGTGGGACTGAAATAATTCATTTAGCTAAGCCAGTTACAATCTTGATGAGCTAGTCACAAAATTCAATGCACATCGCCACATCAACAATGGAATACTGATTTATCATTTTTATGTCTCAGTAATTTAGATGTTTTATTGAGTGATTCTCGCTGTAAATGATCTTTGCACGCTCTCAAAGTCAGCATTTTCTCCAGCTTTTAGTGTACAACAATATTCTACTCTAGAGAGCACTAATACCTTAAAAAGTATCATCAATGGCGCGACATCTTGTGTTTGGAAGGTTTTTGTTACCCAACTTGTCATTTTTCTTGTTGCTGTGGCCGCACATTTATTGTGGTCTTTAACAGTAAGGTCTTCCAATATGTCTACTCCTCAATGTCTACTCCTCAATCTTTTACATTGCTTTTTTCAGTCAACAGTGTGGAGTGTCTGTGTTTTATATGTGGTTCCTGCTTTGATGTTTTTGCTTTTCTATAGTGCAGTAACTGGAACTTATCCTCATTAACATCATGTTATTTTCCGTGACCCATTGAACGACTTTATTAACATGGGATTTGAGGTCTGCCGTGTCCTCTCTACTGCCTCTACTATACTGTGCAATGTTAGAGCTACTGCTCTATAATTTTTGCATCGGCTTTGCTACCTCCTTTGTGAAGTGGCGCCATGTCCGCTGTTGTATGTCAGGGATGACGCCGGTATCTGGGATCTGTCTCCAGATTATGTGTAGGACTTATGATAGTAGGTTTTTTTTTGCAATCTTGATCAATATAGAATTCCAGGAGTGTGGGGCCTGGGGCAGAGTGCATGGGTATGCTGTCTATGGCTACTTCAAAGGCCAGTGGGGTTAAGGTGACATCTGATGGGGTTCCATGTTGATGTCACACTCATGAAGAATGCATTTGGATCATCGATCTTCAATATGTTCACAGTTTCACTGAAAACAGAATCGTACTGAAGACTCGGTATTGCAGTCATTTATTTGTTATCATCTGTACCTGCTTGATACCTGGTTGATGGGGTTCTGGGAGTTCTTCTACTTCCCAAGCCCGGCCCGAGGCCAGGCTCGACTTGTGAGAGCTTGGTCCACCAGGCTGTTGCTTGGAGCGGCCCGCAGGCCCACATACCCACCACAGCCCGGCTGATCCGGAACTTCTCTTAGAAAACAGTCCAGTTTTATCTTGAAGATGTCCTTGAAGATGTTCTCTTGAAGATGTCGAAACCTGTGAAGGTTTCGTCGCCCTTGTGCAAGGGCCCGATGCTGGATGCAGTTTTTGTTGTTGTTTTTGCATACGAGAAAAAGTATTTCGGGTTCCTCTCTCTTTGACTTATGGCCTTGTGCCCTCTTTGCTTCTCCTGTATTTATGATTCTTGCAACCTTAGCTGATAGTTACCCTCTTACTATGACTATTTGTCTTCCTCCTGATAGGTACTCCTTCACCCACTTTAGTAATTTCTCCAATACACCACCAGCCTGCTCTTAAGAGTTTACATAGGAGTTGCTTGTGAGAAATATTGTCGAAGCATTTCTGGCAATCCAGGAAAATGCAGTCGACCCAGGCTTATGTATCCTTAGTCGGCCCAGGCTTATGTATCCCTAGGGTGTGTGTTGGGGTCGGGGGGGGGGAGGAGTTGGTATCCCCTCCCCCCCCCCCTCTGCACACCCCCGCCTCGCCCACCCCACAACCTCTCTAGAAGTGATAGTGGGGGTGACACTGAGGCCCTGGCCTCAACCCTTCTCTACCCGGCTGGCCGTTCACCCTCATATTAAGGATTATTCTCACAGAAAAGGGAGGAAATTTATCTTGTGGAGCTTTACATAATATGTGGTGAGGATTTACATAATATTAAGCAGCATGAGGAGGTAGAGTAGTGAGGGAGAGTGCTCGCTAAGACACATGTGTAGGGTAATAGTCAGAGGTCAAGGCCGGGCACCACTGAAAAATATCTCCTTAAAAAATAGGCCTACACTAGAGTCTTCCTTTCATCTTGTGTTCCAAGGTGTGTTTGGAGCACCTGGGGGTAATGTTCCCTGCGTCAGTGATTATTATCACTTGTTATTGACCATGTTGTACTTGTGGTTATAATCATTAAGTTGTTGAGAGTGGCTTTGTAGCGAAGTTATTATGAGGAGAGGCGCTAGTCCTGTGTGGCTACACTCGTACCTGCAAGACTACTTGTCAGGACAAGTAGCTGGGATATGAGCCATAGGGCAGGAACGGTGCCTAACCACTTGGACCATTGGGGATCGAACGCTGACCTTGCTAGAAGCGATGGCTATGGGTTATGCTTGCAGTGAGGTCGGTGGCACCTTCGTGTTTGAGGAAGAAGGTCTAGGATGTGTT
>WNGS01000953.1:41531-54646 GCA_020271785.1 Procambarus virginalis | reverse complement strand
GTCTTGAGCTTATTTGGTCTTGACCTTTGATCTGTGGGTCACTGAGTAAATTTAATAAATAAAATAATTATCAACCAAGTTTCATACATTAATAACTCATAATTGTCCCAAGTTATTATCAATAATAAGTTGCTAAGTCTCTGTGTGTCAAGTCAATGACCTCTCCCCTTAGGGTCAAGGACACAGTTAAAGTAATTATCAATTAAAATACGTAAAATAAATGTAATATAAGAAGGGGTGGTGGCAGCATTTACAGGTATAGAACCAGTGGATCTTGCAGGTTATCTTGAGGTTATCTTGAGATGATTTCGGGGCTTAGCGTCCCCGCGGCCCGGTCCTCGACACGCTTTCCCCCTGACAATTGCCTCCCTCTTATGGGTCGGACTTGTTGGGAAGTGAAAGATCCTTTGATCCTACTTTTTAAGGTTTTAATGTCGTGCTTATTGTGATATTTAAGTTTTCAGTCCATTTAATTGATTTCACGTGTTGTGTAAACTGGCTTCAACGTCCTCCCAGCAAGCATAAGAAATATTGCCGGAACAACCGTGGACATCTTCAAGAGGAAACTAGATTTATTCCTCCAAGGAGTTCCGGACCAGCCGGGCTGTGGTGGGTATGTGGGCCTGCGGGCCGCTCCAAGCAACAGCCTAGTGGACCAAACTCTCACAAGTCAAGCCTGGCCTCGGGCCGGGCTTGGGGAGTAGAAGAACTCCCAGAACCCCATCAACCAGGTATCAACCAGGCTTATTACTTGTCCAGAGATTTTTATGTCGTGCTCTATTGGTCTATAACTCTTGTAATTGCTTTACTGCCAACCTTGTGAAGCGGAACAAGTTTTAGTTTCACGGATATTACCGGTATGAGGATACCTGAGGCTTAGCATCATCTCTCTCGTGCTCTGGAGGACCACAACATCATCCATCAACAGTTTGTCTGTGCTGGCCGACTGTGTGTACGACTACTCGTGCTGCGGATGTTAGTGAACAACAAGGTAGAGCTTTTAAGCACATTCATGAATTCATTTGGGATGAAAATGACGTTTCGGTCCGTTCTGACCCCTTTTCAGGTCTTGACAGCGGTCACTATTAAGGGTCCAAGACAGACCGAAACGTGATTACTTAAATATTTAAGTTGGGATGTGAGTCTTTAGTACGTTATATAACTCGCTGACCAGGGGCCAGATTCACGAAGCAGTTACGCAAGCACTTACGAACGTGTACATCTTTCCTCAATCTTTGATGGCTTTGGTTGCATTTATTAAACAGTTTGCAAGCATGAAAACCTGCCAATCAACTGCTGTTATTGTTATAAACAGCCTCCTGGTGCTTCGGAGCTCATTAACTGTTTAATAATTGGAAACAAAGCCGCCAAAGATTGAGAAAAGATGTACAGGTTCGTAAGTGCTTGCGTAACTTCTTCGTGAATCCCCAGAGTCGTAGTGAGTGAGTCTAGACTAGACACACTCTAGAGGCTAGACTGGTCCAGACCCAAAGACTCCTTCATCAATACTAATACACTGCGTATTGAAAATTTGTACTTTCTTAAATATAAGGTAATATTAGTTCGTACTAGAATGTGCCGAGTTGTTAAGTCTAACGAAGGTTAGATGGTTAAGTGCTGTTCGTGATTATTGTTATTGGCAGTACGAAGATGAAGCGAGGAGGTGCGCGAAATGCTCCAAGAGAAAAAATACATTCATTACTTGTGTGTTTTTGTTAGTTTTTTGTTATTTTTTTATATATTAACAAGGTGTTTGATGGCTTGAATAAGGAGCGTCTGCCGTTACTTGATGAGGCCGGGCCATTCTTAGTTATTCGACGTTTATTTCTCCTCTCGGTTATCTTGAGATGATTTCGGGGCTTTAGTGTCCCCGCGGCCCGGTCCTCGACCAGGCCTCCACCCCCAGGAAGCAACCCGTGACAGCTGACTAACACCCAGGTACCTATTTTACTGCTAGGTAACAGATGCATAGGGTGAAAGAAACTCTGCCCATTGTTTCTCGCCGGGATCGAATCCGGGACCACAGGATCACAAGTCCAGCGTGCTGTCCGCTCGGCCGACCGGCTCCTCAGTGAAGGTTCCATCCAGGTTGTCAAGTAACACCCAGCACCAGAGGCGGGACTTGATGTGTTCATGTATGGTGGGCGTAGCAAGCAGCCTGTTGTGGCTTGGTGTCTTGGGACGTGTTGCGACAGGTGTTACTACCAGTGATGTGGTTCGTTGCCTCTAATGGCTTGTTAGCAGTAATGATCTGTAATCGGCTTTGTTAGGCTTACATGGAGAGGGAGATCATAGTGACGTCATAGCTAACAACGAAGGAATTAGGGAATGAAAAAAAATACAGAAACAAATCGTGTTTTGATAACAGTAAATATCACAATTGCCCACAGATGACAGGGTAACAATGAATGTTTACACACTAGTATGTTGTAGTGAGTGTGTGCGCGCGCGTATGTTGGTTTTTACATTTATATCATGAGATATCCTAGGGGGGGGGAAGCACATCTCCTGTGCCAGGTGAGTACGACGGGCTCACCATAGACCGTGCTGAATGCAACTTTCTTGTTCCCAGTAGCTGAATCTAAAACAACAACGATATCCTGACATACATAAACGTGTGTGTTGTGCAGAACAGGTCCAGAGACCTGTTTGACCTCCCTGTACCTGAGGCTCGGCAGGCACCTTGTTTCATGTTAATCTGACCCATGTCTGCACAGCGACTTTAAGAAATATTGCCGGAACAACCGTGGACATCTTCAAGAGAAAACTGGATTGTTTTCTAAGAGAAGTTCCGGACCAGCCGGGCTGTGGTGGATATGTGGGCCTGCGGGCCGCTCCAAGCAACAGCCTGGTGGACCAAACTCTCACAAGTCGAGCCTGGCCTCGGGCTAGGCTTGGGGAGTAGAAGGACTCCCAGAACCCCATCAAGCAGGTATACCTGGTTGATACCTGGTTGATGGGGTTCTGGGAGTCCTTCTACTCCCCAAGCCCGGCCCGAGGCCAGGCTTGACTTGTGAGAGTTTGGTCCACCAGGCTGTTGCTTGGAGCGGCCCGCAGGCCCTGGTTGATACCTGGTTGATGGGGTTCTGGGAGTTCTACTCCCCAAGCCCGGCCCGAGGCCAGGCTTGACTTGTGAGAGTTTGGTCCACCAGGCTGTTGCTTGGAGCGGCCCGCAGGCCCACATACCCACCACAGCCCGGCTGGTCCGGAACTCCTTGGAGGAATAAATCTAGTTTCCTCTTGAAGATGTCCATCAAGATGTCCATACCTGAGGTATCAACCAGGTAACCATTAACTCAGTGTGTAGCACAGGAGGAAGGCACCGTCTCTTGCACCATTGGTGTGAATGGCGTCTGTTCAATACTGGGTAAGACGCTCCTTGGTCTTGTAGACGTAACCACTGCGTCAAGAGCCCTCTCATGGTAGTTAAGTAGGTTTTCTGCCACACCCCCACTGAGAATAGTGTTAAACACCGTTCAGCGGTAGTTTCTTGCGTGCCGTGTACCGAGGAGAGCAGCACTGGTGTAATCCCTACCTCTTCCCACTCCCAAGGGGAGGCAGAGTTATTTCGTTCGGATTTCCAGGGCTTATCAAGCGGAGGGGAAAAAGCTACATTCATCTCGGAGACGAGTTAAAATGGCATTGTGTGTGTGTGGTGTTGGTGTGATAGCGGCTTTGTTTGGGTTACGACCGCCCTCGCCCGCTGATAAAGAGCTCTAGGCCCCCGGCTTCCAGACACTCTCTGCCTAGATTTATTGCACTCTCAACCTTGCTGGTGCTACTGCTGATGGTGCTGGTGCTGGTGCTGCTGCTGATGTGCTGCTGCTGCTGCTGCTGCTGATGGTGCTGCTGTAATCAATCAGTGCTTCCTTGATCCTCTCGTTGCCTCTTACTGACATCCTAAACATTGCCATTTAGTCACACGATGATCTTCACAATATCATGTATGGTAAACCGCCTCATTCATGCCGCTAATTCACTCGCAGCCGACACTCTGGAAACTCCTCACTTCTTATTGACTTTTAAGAGTGCCCCCTGGTAACATGTACTGGTGTTGGACAACCGTGGGTGCCTTTAGTGTTTCCTTAGTCGGTCGTAAACTTCAGTTATATTGACATTTAGCCTGCCCATCCTCCTGTTTATTTAGAACTTTTAATAACGATGAGGACCATCGTACTTTTATTGACGAGAAAGGAAATTAGAAAGTAGAAATCAGTACTATTGAAATGATAATTTCAATCATCTTAACTTGGTACTCAAAGCTGACATGGAGGGTAGATGATAATTGAATAACGAACAAGGGTGATTAATAGTTAATATAAACAGCTGGTCATACTTATATGACAGAATACATTGAGTTATCAAACAGGTCCCTTAAAAGTGTCATTAGACGAGAACTCTTGGATGAATTTGAAGAAAGCAGAAAAGTGCAAACTGGAACTAGGAGGTCCCCAGAAGAGCGTGGACCGACGGCACCGCTCCTGTGCCAGCTAAGTCCACTACGGGCTCACCATAGCCCGTGCTACTTGGAATGGTCCTGAGTAGCTGAATCTATAGCAACATTTACAAAGTAAACAAAATGAAGAAAGTGTTACCAAGAGACCGTGAAGTGGTGAACCAGGAGCCACCCCTCTTTGTTCCACTTTGGTTCAACCCCTTTTTGTTCCACTCCTTCACCCCCACCCCCCTCCCTCCCCCTCCCTCACCCCCACCCCCACCCCCTCCCCCTCCCTCCCCTCCCCCTCCCTCACCCCTCCCCCCCCCCCCCCTCCCCCACACATATATCGCCACCCACACACCCACCAGCTTGCGTAACCAGTTTGTCTCGTGTAATCAACGCATTTGTCTTGTGTGGCCAACGGGCTTGTCCACTTTGTTGGGTCATCAGTTAGGCTGACGCATTTGTTATGTAGTCTACTAGGTTGCTGTCTTCTCGTTTGATCAACCAGATTGTTTGATTTTGCATTTTATGTTAAGTACTGGCATAGTACTCCAAGGGTGTCTGGGTAACTCGTTCTCTCGAGTAGTACATAGTATTTTGACAGAACAATCTCCTAAGGTCAAAACGTATGTTCTAAGAATCACAGCGGCTCGCGAAATTGACGTGATGTCCCGTTTTCTATTGGTGGGTCTTCGGTTAGGTTAGGTTCGGCCAATGTAGTACATCGGTTTAGTGATGTTGTGAACGCTGGGGAGGACGGGCTGGTCCGGGAGTAACGGAGAACTGTAGCGTTGGTCCACCCTCTGTTGTTGTTGTTGTTGTTATAGATTCAGCTACTCGGAACACCAAGTAGCACGGGCTATGGTGAACCCGTAGTGGACTTACCTGGCACAGGAGCGGTGCCGTCGGTCCACGCTCTTCTGGGGTAACATAAGGAGTAAGGAGAGGGCGGGGAGGGGGGGGGAGTAAGGAAGATGGAGAGGTGCAGGTGATGGGAAAGTGTTGTAAATAGGGATGTAGGGTGAGTTATGGTGGCAGTCTTGTTGACGCCATGTGTGTATATGTGGTAACTGGTTGACTGATGCAGAGTAAGCCACCCAAGAGGTGGCACGGGCATGAATAGCCCGTAATGTACGGTAGCTAAGGTAGGCTTGCTCTTATTGCTCGGGCGATCACACGAACCTCACCACACACGGGAGAGTCATTTCTCCACAGTTGTTACGCCTGACTGTCCCAATCACGGTAGTCACGCCGGGCACTCAAGCACGGTAGCCACACCTGGCTCTCAAGCACGGTAGTCACACCTGGCTCTCAAGCACGGTAGTCACACCTGGCTCTCAAGCACGGTAGTCACACCTGGCTCTCAAGCACGGTAGTCACACCTAGCTCTCAAGCACGGTAGTCACACCTGGCTCTCAAGCACGGTAGTCACACCTGGCTCTCAAGCACGGTAGTCACACCTGACTGTCTCGAGCACATTTATCTGGAGCTCCACTGCTCTTGCAGGGTCTATAACCTTAAGACGCCAGGCAAATGGAACTTTATTTACCTCTCCGGTCGCTCTGGCTGAAGTCCAGAACTTTATTATTATTAACATCTTTATTGACAAAATTAATTACAATTTTGCCTAATCTGAGGATTTTGATAGTCTGATTAAAGTGAGGATAATGCTAGTAGTCACTGTCACGCAGGACAGAGGGTCATACATAAGACAATAGGTCTAAACTGTAGGCTGAAGCACATATATATCATGGTTACAATCAATGTTTTAATATATGGATATGTGAAAACAAGTTTCTACTGTGCACTGCCACACAAGGGCAGGGATGGGTTCATAGGTGATGCAGCTTAGAAGTAATATACATAAAAATTGTTCTTCATTCTTTAAAATGGACAAGCAAATTTTGGGTAAATTGTTAGGATGTCGTCCAGAACACCTGAGTCAATAAAATAGTTACACAGTTGGTGGTACAAGAGGCCAGGAGGTCTAAAGTCCTTTACGGTTTCACATTCATCAATGTAGTGTTCTAGTGAGTGCATTAAAGGTTTATCACAGAGTTTACAATCTGAGTATTCTGGTAGTGGCTCAGCCTCACTAACCTGCCAGATGTGTCTATAGCCAAGGCGAATTCGCGCAATGACTACATCACATTGCCTGGTTCGGCTACTATGCCGACCATACAAATACCTATTATTACAAAACTTGTCATAACTTTTAATACTGCAGCTTTCAGGTCTCTGGGCATTTCTTAGTTCTTCTAAATCTGAATTAATTTCTTTAATTTGTATGTTTCTAATAACTGCATTAGATAGTCCAAAGTCATAATCAATGTTTTCTTTCCTGCAAGCCTCATTGGCCAATCGATCTACGAAGTCATGTTTCCAACTCCAACATGGGATGGGATCCACACAAATTTTATACAAGAGTTATTATCATTGGCAAAGATTACATTCCATTTAATATTACAAGCTACGTCCGATATACATTGTGATGGGTTATTTAAGGACTGCAGAGCACTTTTAGAGTCACAGAAAATAACTCCACCACCATTGAGCTTAAGGTATTCAGTGGCTAGATAAATGCCCACTAGCTCGGTCTGCGTCGTGCTAGCCCAGTTGTTCAATCTCTGTGTACTAGACATGATCATTTCATTCCCTTTATACACTGCACATGCACAACCTGTTCTACCAGTGCCTAACTGCACAGAGCCATCAGTAAAGGCATAGGATTCAGTCGGTTTGAGAATGTGAAGATGACTGTCAATAGCTTCTAATGTTATACATCTCAAAATGTCAGTGTTATACATTTGTTTAACACTGATGGGGGTATAATGCAGAGAGACCTCCACATCTTTCCAAGGGGGAATATAGTGAAGTTTTATCAGGGTTAAGAGACACATTCAGTTTCCGAAGATTATAGGCACAACAACTGAGCCACGCACTGTAGGGAGCTTTTTGCGGTGGATTGAGGGAACAGTCAGAATTGTTTAGAATGGATCTCAATTTAATTTGAATAGAGCTGGGGGGACCATTATTCTTCAAAGTTTTGGCGCAAAACATAGTACTAAGTAGAACTATTCTTTCGTAAATGGAAGGTAAGTTTAGTTCCTTTCTCATGTTAACAATTCTGACAGTTCTAGGACAACCCAGGATGATGCGCATGGCATCATTCTGTACTACATCTGAACGTACACCAAGGGTCCGTGGGAGAGACACCGCAACACTAAGGTACAGTGCAGGCGAGGAGTCACAATAACGTGGCTGAAGTATGTTGACCAGACCACACACTAGAAGGTGAAGGGACGACGACGTTTCGATCCGTCCTGGACCATTCTCAAGTCGATTGTGAGAATGACAATCGACTTGAGAATGGTCCAGGAGGGACCGAAACGTCGTCGTCCCTTCACCTTCTAGTGTTGTGGTCTGGTCAACAGGGAGATACAGTGCTGGAGGCCACTAGTGCGAGCACAGGTCCAGACGGCCAGACACCTCCAGCACACAAGGAAGCGACTGACCAACACCACAACTCTCTTAAGATCTGTTAAATCTGTCAGCAAAGAGGAAAGGGAACTATCAGGAGAATGCGCCAAGCCATTACGACTATATGACACATGGAAGGGATCAGGATAATGATTCAGAATGACCTTGAGGTTACTTTGATGTGTTTTCGGGGCTCAGCGTCCCCCGCGGCCCGGTCATCGACCAGGTCTCCTGGTTGCTGGACTGGTCGACCAGGCTGTTGAACGCGGCTGCTCGCAGCCTGACGTATGAGTCACAGCCTGGTTGATCAGGTATCCTTTGGGGGTGCTTGTCAAGTTCTCTCTTGAACACTGTGAGGGGTCGGCCAGTTATGCCCCTTATGTGTAGTGGAAGCGTGTTGAACAGTCTCGGGCCTCTGATGTTGATAGAATTCTCTCTCAGAGTACCTGTTGCACCTCTGCTCTTCAATGGGGGTATTCTGCACATCCTGCCATGCCTTCTGGTCTCATGTGGTGTTATTTCTGTGTGCAGGTTTGGGACCAGCCCCCTCTACTATTTTACACGTGTAAATTATTATGTATCTCTCCCATCTCCCTTCCATTTTCTCCTCATCCTCCTCATCACTGTACCACCACCTTCCCCAGCGCTGCGTTGCCTCCCTTCCCCAGGTCTTCAGCAGCCCCCCCTCCCCCTCCCCCCTGTGCTGCACCCCCCTATCCCTGCTGGTGATCACACCCTCAGCACTCCGACAATTACTCTGCTGTGGGAACGATTGAATGGAAATGGAGACATCAAGACTGAGACACATGAAAGCCGGACGAATTGCCAAGAGTTTTATGGAGAGAGTGACAGGTTCGCGCAGGCTCGTTAGGTAGAGTGGTGGGCCCGGTGGTTGAGAGAGAGAGAGAGAGAGAGAGAGAGAGAGAGAGAGAGAGAGAGAGAGAGAGAGAGAGAGAGAGAGAGTGTGAGAGTGTGTGTGTGTGTATGTATGTGTGTGTGAGTGAGTATATATGAAGGGGTGTAAGCATACCAGGAGAGGATTCTGGGAGTTGTTCTACTCCCCAAGCCCGGCATCGGGTCAGGTTCGACTTGTGATAACTTGGTCTAACAGGCTGTTGCTATCCACTACAGCCTGGTTGGTCCGGCACTTCTTGCAAGAACTTGTCTAACTGCTTCTTGAATACATCCACTTTTGTTCCGGCAATATTTATAATGCTTGCTGTGAGGGTGTTGAGCAGTGTGGACCTCTGATGTTCAGATAGTGTTTTCTGATTGTGCCTATGACACTCCTCATTGATTCTATTCTGCATTTCGTTCCGTATCTTTCTCTCAAGTATGTTGTTATTTTACTGTGCAAATTTGGGACCTGGCCCTCAAGTATCTTCCATGGACATTATTTGATACCCTTATCGTCTCCTTTCCAAAGAGTACATTTTGAGAGCTTTGAGACGGCCCCAATAATTTAGATATTTTATCGTGTCTATGCGTGTCGTATATGTTCTCTGTATTCCCTCTATTTCAGAGATCTTCCCCGCTCTGAAAGTGGAAGCGAGTATCGAGCAATACTCAAGACAGAACAGCACCAGTGATTTAAATAGTATTAGCATTGCTGTGATGTCTCTGGATTTGAAGATTCTTATAAACTTGCAGCCATAAGAACCCTTCACCTCCATACATTTCCCTATAACAGTGAGGGGAGATCATATAGTGAATTGGGTAGCATAGAGGGGATGGGGGGTGGGGGTGAGGGAGAGCTATAAGAGAAGGTAAGTTGCCAACAGTGGAAAATGTTGGGTATGATATAATAGAATTCTGTTGGTGAGGAGGCCTGGTCGACGACCGGACCGCGGGCACGCTAAGCCCCGGAAACACTTCAAGGTAAGGAGGTGCAAGGCCGAATTGAGTGTTCCTGGCTGGGTGAAGAGGTGTGGGAGTGGTCTTGTGTGGGTGGAGGGGTGTGGGAGGGAATTGGAGGGGTGGGGCGGGAGAAGCGAGGTGGGAGAGAGTTGCTTATTGGCAGTGTATAATTGGAATACCTGGGGCTGTGCTTGCCGCCTGCTGGCACAAAGCAATTACGCTGTAATTGGTCGTGTTTAACCAATTTCCTTTTTTTTTATAATTTCCTCATGTATGCTTAATCCAACTCTAAAGTGTGGACTGTTAAACCCTTTGCTTTCTTTTGCAGGTTGGTGCTGTGTGGGTCGGTGGTGTGTGGTCCGCTCCCATGTTGACAGAGGGCAGGTGAATCTCTCGTACACAGGTGCATTATCTTATTTGTAGGTGCATTCTCTCATACACGGGTGCATTATCTCATTACACAGGTGCACTTACATGCAGATGCATTCTCTCATACGCAGTTTCATTCATTAGTATGCGGGTGCGTTCTTTCAAATGTATGTACCTTCTCTCATACACATGTGCATTCTCACATATATTAATGGTTTGGTGGGGTTGTAGCTTTTCTTGTCAGTAGGAAGGAATACGGTACAAAAAGCTGTGGCTTTTTTCTACGTTTTTATTACTTAAATATATTAATTTTTACTGGCCACAAATTAGCTATCAAGAGTGTGTGTGCGCGTTCAAGTTCACGGCTGGATCTGGTCTGGCGGTTGTGTGATGGTTGCACTTGGAGGCGATACGCAGGTACATTATTTCATATGTAGGTTCATTTTGTCATGGGCAAGTGCATTCTGTCAATATGCAAGGTACAGTGTAATATGCAAGGTGCATTGTATATGCAAGATCCATTTTGTCATATGCAAGGTGCATTTGGCCATAATTAGGTGCATTTTGTCCTATTCAGGTGCATTTTGTCATTCACAAGGTACATTGTCATACACAATATGTGCATTATATCATATTCGAATGTATTATATTTAAAGATAATATCAAATATTATATTTGGGGTTAAGAGTGAGGAGGTGCCACATCCTTCAGGTAATAGTGCTCTTCTGGTAGTATTAGTTATCATCAAAGTGACGCGTCTGGGGAAGTGGCTCCTTTTGTGCTACTTCCTACCAGTCGATATGAATAAAATTTTTATGCGTTTAATAAATAATAATTAATAATAAAACTACAAGCCGATATTAATAGAGAATAGAATCATTTGAGGAGTAGAGAGGAGCCGCGGCGACACACAGAGAAAGAGACAAGTCAGCCAAGTATAGGCAATTAGATCATCGGTACAACTTCGTTCCAATAGGGTCTGAGACCCTAGGCCCATGGGGAGAGAGTGCAAGAAGGTTTCTTAAGGATCTTGGTTCCAAGATCATTGACACCACAAGAGACCCCTAGAGCGGCAAGTTTTCTCTTTCAGCGCCTCAGTGTCGCGATCCAGAGGGGGAATGCTCGCTGCATCCTCGGTTCCTGCCCAACGTCGGATGAGTTCGAGGAAATCTACAGCCTCTAGGAAGCGAACTATTTTTGTATCCTCTTAATGCTCATTTTTTTTGTATACAATCAGATATGTAACTGTATAACCTTGCTTAATAAAGTGTACACCATAAAAAAGGGGGGTGGTAGGAGAAGCGAACACCCTCATGTATTCAGAGTTAAATGGCAAGTTTTTCCCTGAATGCTCTGTGTTCCCTTCTCTGAGGCTGTGGGTCCCTATAATTGCACCAGAGGTGGTACCCCCCTATATATGTATATATATATATAAATACAAATATATATATGTATATATGTATATATATATATATATATATATATATATATATATATATATATATATATATATATATATATATATATGTCGTACCTAGTAGCCAGAACTCACTTTTTGGCCTACTATGCAAGGCCCGATTTGCCTAATAAGCCAAGTTTTCCTAAATTAATATATTTTCTCAAATTTTTTTCTTATGAAATGATAAAGCTACCCATTTCATTATGTATGAGGTCAATTTTTTTTATTGGAGTTAAAATTAACGTAGTTATATGACCGAACCTAACCAACCCTACCTAACCTAACCTAACCTATCTTTATAGGTTAGGTTTGGTTAGGTAGCCTAAAAGTTAGGTTAGGTTAGGTTAGATAGGTCAGGTAGTCGAAAAACAATTAATTCATGAAAACTTGGCTTATTAGGCAAATCGGGCCTTGCATAGTAGGCTGAGAAGTGCGTTCTGGCTAATAGGTACGACATATATATGTATATATATATATATATATATATATATATATATATATATATATATATATATATGTATATATATATATACATATATATATATTTATTGATTTAATTTTTAAAAATATTTTATATTTATAAATATATATGTATATTTAAATATTGATATATATACCTGTGGGTCCAGGAGCCCATCTGTGTCCCCTCAGATGGTCTCCCTTCTCAAAGTTTGTGTCTATGGATGTGTGTCTCTGTGTGAGTGTGAGTATCCCTGTGAGAGTCTGGTGAGTGTGTGAGTGTGAGTACCCCTGTGAGTGTCCGGTTGAGTGTGTGTCCGGTTGTGCTTGTGGGTCCACGAGGCCATCTGTGTCCCCTCAGATGGTCTCCCTAATCACAGTCTATGGGTGTGTGTGAGTGTGAGTGTCCCTGTGAGTGTTCGGGTGAGGGTGTGTGTGTGTGTGTGTGTGTGTGTGAGGGTCCGGTTTTATGTGAGGTTTGGTTCCTGGAGCCCCCCCCCCCCCCTCCCCAAATCCCCTCCCTTATTCCCACCGTGGGTTCGAATCCCAGGTGATTAGACCTGCCCTAGGTCCATGGATCCAAGGTATCCATCCGTGGGCCCAACGGATTTCACCCCTTCCCCACTTTCCAAGGGCCAGGTCAATTCCAGCTATCCAGCGAACCTGTCGAAACAGAGGCAGCTACAGGAGGGGACACACAAATATTTGTGCCCTGCAGTTACACAACCGTTCCGGCAAGCTCGATCGCAGTCTATTCAGATGAGAACACGTTCTCTTCCGACTAGACCACGCTGGAGTCGCTGTATGATCCAAATTTGGTGCCTATATTTATAGTTAGTATTTTTGGTGTATTAATTTATTTGTTTTATTTTTTAATGACTTAGGTAGAGTGATTTAGGGAGTGGTGGGGGTGGGGGGTGTTGTTTGTAGTGGACTGTACAAGAACGTAGTTGGTTAGCATTTATCTAGTTGTGTTCACCTAATTGTGCTTGCAGAGTTGAGCTCTGCTCTTTCGCTTTCGGCCCGCCTCTCAACTGTCAATGAATCAAT
>WNGS01000953.1:29584-41506 GCA_020271785.1 Procambarus virginalis | reverse complement strand
AACCCAACACAAACGCGAAGAACCACCCACCACAAACGCGAGAACACCCAACACAACGCGAGAACACTCAACACACAACGCGAGAACACTCAACACAATTACGCGCAGAACAACCAACACACCTCGAGAACACCCAAACCCAGGAACGCGAGGAACAATCAACACAACGCGAGAACACTCAACACAACGCTAGGAACACAACACAATTAAACGCCGAGAACACCCAACCACAACGCGAGAAACACTCAACACACACGCGAGAACAACTTCCAACACAAACGCGAGAACAAACCAACCACAAGACGCGAGAAACCACACGACTCCACTACCTCACACAACGCCGAGGAACACTCAACACAACGCGAGAACAAACCAACACAACGCGAGAACACCCAACACAACGCGAGAACCCCCAACACAACGCGAGAACCAACCCAAGCACAAACGCGAGAACACCCAACACAACGCGAGAACAGCCAACACAAACGCGAGACACCAGCACAACACGAGAACACCCAACACAACGCAAGAACACCCAACACAACGCGATAACACCCAACACAACGCGAGAACACCCACTCGCGGGCGTATCGTCCGACATCATAAATTCCAAGATGATATAATGCCGTGAAGGGCCGAGCAAATTGATGACCCGGCAGTGGAGTGCATCATTGCTTGAGCTGTCAAACAATGCATTCATTGCCATTTACCTGTGCAATAGTGGGCCTGACATACCTTCTCCCCTCCCCCCCCCAAACACACACACACAACTGGTGGCTGATGGTTGACAGCACGCTGGGTACGTAGTCCTGAAGTCTGGGGTTCGATCCGGCGCCGGCGGAAGCAAAAATGGGCAGAGTTTCTCTCTCACCCTGCTGGCTGCTGTTACCTAGCAGTAGGTAGGTTAACTGGGAGTTTAGACAGCTGCTAAGGGTGTTTCCTGGGTGTGTATGTGTGTGTTAGAGAGAAATATATGTTGTAACCGTAATAGAGGAAAAAATAAATTGGTTAGAAAGGCGGGGTCCAAAGAGCTAATAGCTCGATTCTGCAGACACATCAATAGTAAATAGCAAATATACTAAAATACCACCCACAAGTGGGTGGAGACACACGCACGCATAAATTCACACTCATTCTCTCTCCTCCCCCGAGTGTCAGTGTTAAGATGTGTTTTGATGTGGCTTGTATTCTTGTGACCTGGCTCCAGCACTCCTCGTGACCTGGCTCCAGCACTCCTCGTGACCTGGCTCATATGTGGGCCTGCGGGCCGCTCCAAGCTTGTCGGACCAAGTTATGCAACCCGTCCTCGCAAATTCGTATAGTCAATATTGACTTATTAAATACGTGCATAGGTGACACACTAAACATAATAGTTTGCCTTGAAAAGCTTCATAGAAAACACCGACCTTACCTAACCTACTTAGTATGTTAAGATAAGCATCTTATAGCTTCGTAATTTCAATTGTTACTTAACCTCTTATAGGTATAGGTTAAGTAATAATTGTAATTACGAAGCAATAAGATGCTTATCTTAACATACTAACAAGGTTAGGTAAGGTCGGTGTTTTCTATGAAGCTTTTCAAGGTAAACTATTATGTTTAGTATATCACCAATGCACTTATTTAATAAGTCAATATTGACTATACGAATTTGCGAGGACGGGTTGAGTTATGACAAGTCAAGCCTGGCCTCAGGTCGGGCTCGGGGAGTAGAAGAATTCCCGAAACCCTCTCAAGGTATGTTCCAGGTATGTAATAGACATTTATGGTACGGGTAAAGCGTGCCAAGTAGGCGTTTATAGTGTCGCTAAAACGTAGACAGAAGACAGTGGGTAAGTTATGAGGACGGGCTGTGAGGACGGGTTGTGAGGACGGGCTGTGAGGACGGGCTGTTGAACAGTGTGGCGTCATTTACCGTCTCCACCAAACAATATCAGTCAAATATTGTGTTGTGCTGGTACCTGGGAGGATGTGAACCCATCACATTCGCGGGCACACGCTCACACACATTCCTCCCACTCTGCTAAACAAGCATGCTTACACGTTTCCCTTGCTAGCTCTCCATGCACGCACACACACACACACACACACACACACCAACCATGCCACACGTGCGCGTTTACGACACCCCGGCTCCTACACGTGAATGCGCAATACTATCTTACAAAAGATGGTGTGTTTTAACCAGTACTCAAGATAACATTCGCACACAACTAGAAGGTGAGAGTTATTGTGGCTGTAGGCGCCTTATTCGCTTAAGTGACCTGGAATGAATGTAATGTAAGTACATGTAACCTCTGACCCCTGTTAGCATGCTTGAAACCTGCTTGATGGGGGTTCTTGGAGTTCTTCTAGTCCCTAAGCCCATTCTGAGGACAGGCTTGACTTGTGAGAGCTTGGTCCACCAGGCTGTTGCTTGTGTTGCTCACGTGGCCCCAACAAGTGAGATGATTCGACGAAATATCTGTGCCCAAGTTGACCACCGAGCGCTGTCGGATGTCGGATAAATAGTCTCACGACTACTAACATTTTTGTACAGTCAGTGTGGTCTAACGGTTATGGTACCAGGTACCTTAACCCACATATCCACCACAGCCCGCTTGGTCTGGCACTCCTTGAAGAAAACTGTCTAGTTTTCTCTTGAAGATGTCCACGGTTGCTCCGGCAATATTTCTTATGCTCGCTGGGAGGGTGTTGAACAACCGTGGACCTCTGATGTTTATACAGTGTTCTCTGATTGTGCCTATGGCACCCCTGCTCTTCACTGGTTCTATTCTGCATTTTCTTCCATATCGTTCACTCCAGTATATTGTTATTTTACTGTGTAGATTTGGGAATTGGCCCTCCAGTATTTTCCACGTGTATATTATTTGATATATCTCTCGTCTCCTTTCTAGTGAGTACATTTGGAGAACTTTGAGACGATCCCAATAATTTAGATGCTTTATCGCGTCTATGTATGCCTTATATGTTCTCTCTACTCATTCTATTTCAGCAATCTCTCCTGTTCTGAAGGGGGAAGTGAGTACTGAGCAGTACTCAAGACGGGACAGCACAAGTGATTTGAAGAGTACAACCATTGTGATGGGATCCCTGGATTTGAAAGTTCTCGTAATTCATCCTATCATTTTTCTGGCTGACGCAATATTTGCTTGGTTATGCTCCCTTAACGTTGGGTCATCGGACATCATTATTCCCAAATCCTTTACGTGCTTCTTTCCTACTATGGGCAGATTTGACTGTGTTTTGTACCCTGTATTATGTTTAAGGTCCTCATTTTTACCGTACCTGAGTACCTGAAATTTTTAATTTACCTGGAATTTATACCTGGAAGCAGTGACTACACGTATCCTGGTTTCTTTCTTGCTGCCTCTTGGAGCCGTTAGTTTGTGTGGAGGATTGCGTGTTCTCGTGAGTGTGGCATGCGAAGCTTCTCTTCCCGCCAAAGGATACTGAGAGTAAGGCTGTTTCAGTCTCTAGGAATGAACCCTGTAAGCATGTTGGGCAGTGGAGAGATGTCCTCTCTGGTTGGACTTTTCCAACTGGAATAGACGTGAAATTTATATGCCTTAACCAAAAGTTAAGTCACAATCGATTTGAGAATGGTCCAGGACGGACTGAAACGTCGTCGTCCCTTCACCTTCTAGTGTGTGGTCTGGTCAACAACCAAAAGTTAATTAAAAAAAAATTACGTTATCTTCATTTAATGACGTCATTTGCAGTGGTCTTAACGACCGGGGTTTTGGCTAGTTTCATGAACCTGTCTGCTGCCCTTGTGCCTTGTGTACGCCTCGTGCTTGACACCCGGCTCAACCAGACTGTTGGTGCATCTTACTTGCAGTAAGAGGGATAACAGGGATCTTTTAGTAATTCCTCTTACGCTAGAAGGGAGGACGCCGAAGAGCTTGCATGTAGAATGCACAAATATAGAGGCATTGATTATTGATTATTACACCACAAATTATCATTATGGCTGTTTAGCACATTCTTCCAGGCTTCCTGCACTATTATGGAATTGTTTTAGTATGCAAATTTTGAACCAAACCTTTCACTTATTTTTCCAGATGAACATTATATGTTCTCGCTTGCACTCCGGGTTATAAAATTTGAGAGGTTTTATGAATTCCGGGTAGTTGAGGTGTTTAGTGGTAGTGGTGGATGCACACTGTGAATGTTCTCTGGATATTCTGCAGATCGGCAGTTGAGTTTATGTTAAACTGAATGTTATTCAACAGTAATGTTCAAGTTTAGTGAGTAAAAGCTGCTTTAAGTTTTTGATGATAAGCTTCGCACCTATTGTTAGAATTTTTTTGTTATCCAGCCTTTTTATTTTCTTGGTTGTGATAGTGTCTCTTTTGAGGTCTTTTAAGAGATATCTGAGCATAACTACTTTGTCTTTTGTTCCGGGGCCCCTTGGAACAATGGTTTACATTGGATTCGAAGTTTACTGTATCCTTACGATGATACTCAGACCAATGTTAGTGACCACAGAGGATGATAGGGAGTATAATTTGGCCTCATTACTGCTATCACGTATAAGGCTGAGAGAGCTGAGGCCAGAACCTTACCCTTGGAGACAACTTGTGGCCAACAGACGCGGCTGGAATCATTTTTTTAACCATTACTCTTATGGGTCGGTTAAGCTACATGCAGGTCGGCGTTCAATCCCCGACCATCCAAGTGATTGGGCACCATTCCTTTCCCTCCGTCCCATCCCAAATCATTATCCTGACCCCTTCCCAGTGCTATATAGTCGTAATGGCTTGGCGCTTTCCCCCTGACAATTGCCTCCCTCTTATGGGTCGGACTTGTTGGGAAGTGAAAGATCCTTTGATCCTACTTTTTAAGGTTTTAATGTCGTGCTTATTGTGATATTTAAGTTTTCAGTCCATTTAATTGATTTCACGTGTTGTGTAAACTGGCTTATTACTTGTCCAGAGATTTTTATGTCGTGCTCTATTGGTCTATAACTATTGTAATTGCTTTACTGCCAACCTTGTGAAGCGGAACAAGTTTTAGTTTCACGGATATTACCGGTATGAGGATACCTGAGGCTTAGCATCATCTCTCTCGTGCTCTGGAGGACCACAACATCATCCATCAACAGTTTGTCTGTGCTGGCCGACTGTGTGTACGACTACTCGTGCTGCGGATGTTAGTGAACAACAAGGTACAGCTTTTAAGCACATTCATGAATTCATTTGGGATGAAAATGACGTTTCGGTCCGTTCTGACCCCTTTTCAGGTCTTGACAGCGGTCACTATTAAGGGTCCAAGACAGACCGAAACGTGATTACTTAAATATTTAAGTTGGGATGTGAGTCTTTAGTACGTTATATAACTCGCTGACCAGGGGGCCAGATTCACGAAGCAGTTACGCAAGCACTTACGAACGTGTACATCTTTCCTCAATCTTTGATGGCTTTGGTTGCATTTATTAAACAGTTTGCAAGCATGAAAACCTGCCAATCAACTGCTGTTATTGTTATAAACAGCCTCCTGGTGCTTCGGAGCTCATTAACTGTTTAATAATTGGAAACAAAGCCGCCAAAGATTGAGAAAAGATGTACAGGTTCGTAAGTGCTTGCGTAACTTCTTCGTGAATCCCCAGAGTCGTAGTGAGTGAGTCTAGACTAGACACACTCTAGAGGCTAGACTGGTCCAGACCCAAAGACTCCTTCATCAATACTAATACACTGCGTATTGAAAATTTGTACTTTCTTAAATATAAGGTAATATTAGTTCGTACTAGAATGTGCCGAGTTGTTAAGTCTAACGAAGGTTAGATGGTTAAGTGCTGTTCGTGATTATTGTTATTGGCAGTACGAAGATGAAGCGAGGAGGTGCGCGAAATGCTCCAAGAGAAAAAATACATTCATTACTTGTGTGTTTTTGTTAGTTTTTTGTTATTTTTTTATATATTAACAAGGTGTTTGATGGCTTGAATAACGAGCGTCTGCCGTTACTTGATGAGGCCGGGCCATTCTTAGTTATTCGACGTTTATTTCTCCTCTCGGTTATCTTGAGATGATTTCGGGGCTTTAGTGTCCCCGCGGCCCGGTCCTCGACCAGGCCTCCACCCCCAGGAAGCAACCCGTGACAGCTGACTAACACCCAGGTACCTATTTTACTGCTAGGTAACAGATGCATAGGGTGAAAGAAACTCTGCCCATTGTTTCTCGCCGGGATCGAATCCGGGACCACAGGATCACAAGTCCAGCGTGCTGTCCGCTCGGCCGACCGGCTCCTCAGTGAAGGTTCCATCCAGGTTGTCAAGTAACACCCAGCACCAGAGGCGGGACTTGATGTGTTCATGTATGGTGGGCGTAGCAAGCAGCCTGTTGTGGCTTGGTGTCTTGGGACGTGTTGCGACAGGTGTTACTACCAGTGATGTGGTTCGTTGCCTCTAATGGCTTGTTAGCAGTAATGATCTGTAATCGGCTTTGTTAGGCTTACATGGAGAGGGAGATCATAGTGACGTCATAGCTAACAACGAAGGAATTAGGGAATGAAAAAAAATACAGAAACAAATCGTGTTTTGATAACAGTAAATATCACAATTGCCCACAGATGACAGGGTAACAATGAATGTTTACACACTAGTATGTTGTAGTGAGTGTGTGCGCGCGCGTATGTTGGTTTTTACATTTATATCATGAGATATCCTAGGGGGGGGGAAGCACATCTCCTGTGCCAGGTGAGTACGACGGGCTCACCATAGACCGTGCTGAATGCAACTTTCTTGTTCCCAGTAGCTGAATCTAAAACAACAACGATATCCTGACATACATAAACGTGTGTGTTGTGCAGAACAGGTCCAGAGACCTGTTTGACCTCCCTGTACCTGAGGCTCGGCAGGCACCTTGTTTCATGTTAATCTGACCCATGTCTGCACAGCGACTTTAAGAAATATTGCCGGAACAACCGTGGACATCTTCAAGAGAAAACTGGATTGTTTTCTAAGAGAAGTTCCGGACCAGCCGGGCTGTGGTGGATATGTGGGCCTGCGGGCCGCTCCAAGCAACAGCCTGGTGGACCAAACTCTCACAAGTCGAGCCTGGCCTCGGGCTAGGCTTGGGGAGTAGAAGGACTCCCAGAACCCCATCAAGCAGGTATACCTGGTTGATACCTGGTTGATGGGGTTCTGGGAGTCCTTCTACTCCCCAAGCCCGGCCCGAGGCCAGGCTTGACTTGTGAGAGTTTGGTCCACCAGGCTGTTGCTTGGAGCGGCCCGCAGGCCCTGGTTGATACCTGGTTGATGGGGTTCTGGGAGTTCTACTCCCCAAGCCCGGCCCGAGGCCAGGCTTGACTTGTGAGAGTTTGGTCCACCAGGCTGTTGCTTGGAGCGGCCCGCAGGCCCACATACCCACCACAGCCCGGCTGGTCCGGAACTCCTTGGAGGAATAAATCTAGTTTCCTCTTGAAGATGTCCATCAAGATGTCCATACCTGAGGTATCAACCAGGTAACCATTAACTCAGTGTGTAGCACAGGAGGAAGGCACCGTCTCTTGCACCATTGGTGTGAATGGCGTCTGTTCAATACTGGGTAAGACGCTCCTTGGTCTTGTAGACGTAACCACTGCGTCAAGAGCCCTCTCATGGTAGTTAAGTAGGTTTTCTGCCACACCCCCACTGAGAATAGTGTTAAACACCGTTCAGCGGTAGTTTCTTGCGTGCCGTGTACCGAGGAGAGCAGCACTGGTGTAATCCCTACCTCTTCCCACTCCCAAGGGGAGGCAGAGTTATTTCGTTCGGATTTCCAGGGCTTATCAAGCGGAGGGGAAAAAGCTACATTCATCTCGGAGACGAGTTAAAATGGCATTGTGTGTGTGTGTGGTGTTGGTGTGATAGCGGCTTTGTTTGGGTTACGACCGCCCTCGCCCGCTGATAAAGAGCTCTAGGCCCCCGGCTTCCAGACACTCTCTGCCTAGATTTATTGCACTCTCAACCTTGCTGGTGCTACTCATGGTGCTGGTGCTGCTGCTGATGGTGCTGGTGCTGCTGCTGATGGTGCTGCTGTAATCAATCAGTGCTTCCTTGATCCTCTCGTTGCCTCTTACTGACATCCTAAACATTGCCATTTAGTCACACGATGATCTTCACAATATCATGTATGGTAAACCGCCTCATTCATGCCGCTAATTCACTCGCAGCCGACACTCTGGAAACTCCTCACTTCTTATTGACTTTTAAGAGTGCCCCCTGGTAACATGTACTGGTGTTGGACAACCGTGGGTGCCTTTAGTGTTTCCTTAGTCGGTCGTAAACTTCAGTTATATTGACATTTAGCCTGCCCATCCTCCTGTTTATTTAGAACTTTTAATAACGATGAGGACCATCGTACTTTTATTGACGAGAAAGGAAATTAGAAAGTAGAAATCAGTACTATTGAAATGATAATTTCAATCATCTTAACTTGGTACTCAAAGCTGACATGGAGGGTAGATGATAATTGAATAACGAACAAGGGTGATTAATAGTTAATATAAACAGCTGGTCATACTTATATGACAGAATACATTGAGTTATCAAACAGGTCCCTTAAAAGTGTCATTAGACGAGAACTCTTGGATGAATTTGAAGAAAGCAGAAAAGTGCAAACTGGAACTAGGAGGTCCATTGTTACCCCAGAAGAGCGTGGACCGACGGCACCGCTCCTGTGCCAGCTAAGTCCACTACGGGCTCACCATAGCCCGTGCTACTTGGACTGGTCCTGAGTAGCTGAATCTATAGCAACATTTACAAAGTAAACAAAATGAAGAAAGTGTTACCAAGAGACCGTGAAGTGGTGAACCAGGAGCCACCCCTCTTTGTTCCACTTTGGTTCAACCCCTTTTTGTTCCACTCCTTCGGCCCCCCTCACCCCTCCCCCTCCCTCCCCCTCCCTCACCCCACCCCTTCACCCCCACCCTCCCTCCCCCTCCTCACCCCTCCCTCCCCCCTCCCCNCTTGTACAGCCACTAGCACGCACACCGTCTCTGGCAGGTCCTTATCCTAATTTTCACACGCACACAACCCCCCCCCCCCCAGGAAGCAACCGTAGCAGCTGTCTAAACTACCAGGTACCTATTTACTGCTAGGTGAGCAGGTGCATCAGGGTGAAAAAACTCTGCCATTTGTTTCCGCCTCCGCCGAGAATCGAACCTGGATACTTAGGACTACGAACCCCGAGCGCTGTCGACTCAGCCGTCAGGCCGCTAAATTTCACTTATAAATAGAGGGGCCTGTATCCATTGATAACTAAAATTAGTTGGCTGGAGAAAAAATGGCGAGCTAAAAACCTCATCTGCACAGATCCCTCCCCCCCCCCCTACTGACAGCTGAGGGGACAGCGCTTCGGATTCGTAGTCCTGAGGTTCCGGGTTCGATCCCCGGTGGAGGCGGAGACAATGGGCAAAAGTTTCTTTCACCCTCTTTCTTTGAGTGTAAGGCCATACACAGCCACCAGGAACACTCATGGGGAGCCGGTCGGCGGAGCGGACAGCACACTGGACTTGTGATCCTGTGGTCCCGGGTTCGATTCGGGCGCCGACGAGAAATATGGGCAGAGTTTCTTTCACCCTATGCCCCTGTTACCTAGCAGTAAAATAGGTACCTGGGTGTTAGTCAGGTGTCACGGGCTGCTTCCTCCCGCCAAACACACACCGAAACTACGACGTTGGTACAACGTTCGAACAAGTTTTAACACCACCTAACCAGTTATGACAACCAATATAGCAAGTTGTAACAGCGTTCTAAGACGTCATAAACACGTTAAGCCAAGATGTAACAACTTTTTTACAAGTTGTAACAAGCGGAAAATAGAGATAGTTTCGGTTTGTGTTTCCAGGGCTGGGTGGAGGCCTGGTCGAGGACCGGGCCTCGGGGACACTAAGTCCCGAAATCATCTCAAGATAACCTCAAGAAGATAACCCCCCTCCCTCACACCTCCCTGTCACCCCTGGTGTGTGACAGTGCTTCGTGAGACACTGAGGGCACTGTAGTAAATGTCAACATTGTGTCACCACTGATATAATACACTTACTGGACCACAGAGTCTCCTGTGATGTACATCCTGCACAGTGCTGTGAGTCGCACGGTGCTGCTCCCCACACCATGGGGGGGGGGTCACCACTAGTGCTCTGGGGGGAATAAGTAAGATGAATAAAGAGACTAATCTGAGACAGTTATAAATGTTGCTGTAACCTTCTTGTACAGGTGCCGTCTACATCTGTACATGTCGCTGTAGTTTGACCGGGACTCCTGTACGTTTGACAGTGAATACTGTACATTTGACAGTGGCTACTTTGCATTTGGCAGTGGCTACTGTACATTTGACAGTGGGTACTGTATATTGACAGTGAATACTGTACATTTGACCCCCAGGACGGGACTGGTCCGGGAGCACAGGTGCAGGTATGATCATCTTGTTCAGGTCCCTGAACAAGATGAGTTGCAAAGTGAATTTGACTGATTGAAATTTTTTGTCATAATGTTGTAAAATACTAACGTAATGCAGTTAATACTATATTGACGGGGGGGGGGGGGTGTCCATAGATATTAACAATAAATTCACGGTTTTCATCATAATTTTGCTTGTTTTTATAATCCTTTTTTTCCTTCGGTTACTTTTTGTTCGCTTTTGTATATTTTTTGCCCTGTCAGCAACTTTTTTGTGCTTCCTCCAATTTAATTTTCTTCCCCCTGAATGTTTTTTTTTTTTATTTAGTTCCCTCCCATGTTTTTTTTTTAGACAAAGCTGCCGAATTCCATTAAGGATTGGTATTTTTTCAGAAACATTCACTATTATGCATTGAGTTGATAGATGCGTTAAATTTAACACTTTTGTATACATGTTAAACAGAAAGTTAACTTGATGGCTTCACCCCACGTAAGTAGACAGTTTGCTTCTCATTTCTGTTCAGCTTAAGACAAACTCATCCGATATGAAATAATAACGTAAGTAATCATTCATATATATTATGTATAAATAAAACTAATTCCTGCTAAGATAGAGTGAATTTGTATTCTAGCAAAACTCTCCCTACGTAGATGCTGAACGCCTTTCTTGTGTGTATAACATCCACTATGGGCTCACCATAGCCCGTGCTACTTGGAACTTCTTGTTCCAGGTAGCGAATCTTTTAACAACAACAACAACAGCCTCTTGTTACTACCTTGTGGTGGTTCCGAGGATGAACGTCCACCGCGGCCCGGTCTCTGAGCAGGCCCTCTTGGTTGGTCGTCTAGTCAACCAGGCTGTTGGACGCGGCTGCTCGCAGCCTGACATATGAATCACAGCCTGGTTGATCAGGTATCCTTTGGAAGTTTTTATCGAGTTTTCTCTTCATCACTGTGATGGGTCCACTGTGAGAGGTCAGCCAGTTATGCTCCTTATGTGTAGTTGTGCCCTAATGGGGCATAACTACACATAAGAGGCATAAATGGCCGACCTCTCGCAATGTTCAAGAGAGAACTTGATAAACAATGTGTAGCGGAGTGTTGAATAGTCTTGGGCCCCTGATGTTGATAGAGTTCTCCCACATTGCACCTCTGCTTTTCAATGGGTCTATTTTGCCCATTCTACCATTTTACCTCCTGGTATCATGTGATAATGTTTCCGTGTGCAGATTTGGAGCCAATCCCCTCTCATATTTTCTACATGTAAATTATGTATCTCTCGCCCGCGCTCTAGATTACATAAATGTAGAAATTTTAATCGCTTCCAATAATTTAGAAGTTTTATAGACTGGGTTCTACCAGTAAGGATCTCTCTCTCTCTCTCTCTCATCTCCTCTCCCTCTCTCTCTCTCCTCTCTCTCTCTCTCTCTCCTCTCTCTCTATCCTCTCTCTCTCTCTCTCACTCTCTCCTCTCTCTCTTCTCTCTCTCCCTCTGTCTCTCTCATATCTCTCTGTCCTCTCTCTATCTCCCTCTCTCTCCT
>WNGS01000953.1:17337-29466 GCA_020271785.1 Procambarus virginalis | reverse complement strand
AATCAGACTTCACTGACTCCAGCTTGTAGTTTCCAAGCTTTTCTACAAAAGTAATTTTCATGACGATTTTTTATCGTCTACAAAGAATAGCATAAAAATGACTAATATATTTTGTCTATATATATTAGATAATGAGAGGCAAAAAAGTAGTGGTCAAGGAACGTTCCCTGTGGTATGAGTCCATAGAGTTTGGACTTGATTTTGTTTGACTGTGATACTCTGACTTCTGTTTGACAGGAAACTAAATATCCATCAGCCTACTTTACCCGTATTTCTATTAGTCTCAATTTATGGGCTATCACTCCATGGTAACATTACACTTCTATATATATATATATATATATATATATATATATATATATATATATATATATATATATATATATGGAATTCCAGGAGTCGGGACCAGGGACTGAGTGCACGGATATGTTGTCAATTTCTCTTTCAAAGTCTTCTGTGCTCGTGTTAATATGTTTACCTGGTTGATACCTGGTTGATGGGGTTCTGGGAGTTCTTCTACTCCCCAAGCCCGGCCCGAGGCCAGGCTTGACTTGTGAGAGTTTGGTCCACTAGGCTGTTGCTTGGAGCGGCCCGCAGGCCCACATATCCACTGCAACCCGGTTGGTAATGGTTGGTTGGTTGATATATGTTCAGATTTGTGGGAAATGTTCACGAAGAAGCTGTCCGGATCTCCGTCACAGCCTCAATCCGTTCCTTTTTAGGATTTCGCTTTGATACTTTCAACACAAATACTTATTTTCACCTAATACAGCCAAAAGCCAACACAGTCCAAGATGACCAACCCACACATCACAAGACGGAGGAAACGACGACGTTTCGGTCCGTCCTGGACCATTATCAAGTCTCATGAGAGTCCTCACACACGACTCAATGATGGTCCAGGACGGTCCGAAACCTCGTCGTTTCCTCCGTCTTGTGACGTGTGGGTTGGTCATCATATCTTCAGCCACGTTATTGTGACTCATCGTCTACAGTCCCAGAATTTATCTATTTTATCACTAATAATAAAATAATTAGCCATCCATGCACCGTCAGTCCGGGACATTTTACCGGTGTCTTCTCCGGAAAGACGCGGAAGAGGACACCGTTTCTTTATAGAAAGACACAAGGATAAAGACAAGGATACAAGAGAGGAATCAAGGATATAGATGAAGGTCGGAGGTCAACTAAGCTTCGAGACATAATTAATTTAGTGATTAGAAGAAGATTGTGTTCCTGGAGACTGATGAGGTCATGGTGTGTGCGTGTGTACTCACCTAGTTGGGCTTGCGGGGGTTGAGCTCTGGCGCTTTGGTCCCGCCTCTCAACTGTCAATCAACTGGTGCACAGATACCTGAGCCTAATGGGCTCTACCAAATCTACACTTGAAACTGTGTATGGAGTCAGCCTCCACCACATCACTGCCTAATGCATTCCATCTGTTAACTACTCTGACACTGAAAACGTTCTGTCTAATATCTCTGTGGCTCATCTGGGTATTCGTTTCCACCTGTGTGCCCTAATGCGTGTGCCCCCTGTGTTAAATAAATTGTTTTATCAACCCTATCAATTCCTCGGAGAATCTTGTATGTGGTGATCATGTCTCCCCTAATTCTTCTTTCTTCCAGCGGTTTAGTTCATGCTAATTTTCTCGTAGCTCATACCCCTCACCTCGGGTACTAGTCTGGTGTGTGTCGATATAAGCCTAACACACACACACACAATATATATATATATATATATATATATATATATATATATATATATATATATATTATCTCACTGGCTGCCTGTCTCCCAACACACTGATTTAATTAATTAAAAATATAGTGATAGAAAGCCTGCAAACCACTTTTTGGACTATTAATTTTATAGTTCAGGCAAAATGAAGCTAAAAACAAATATCTCTAGGCCTAGTATAGCACATGTGTAATATATTAGGCCTAAGGTGGCGAATATTAGGCCTAGAATCCTTGGAGAATTTAGGTTTTATATTTTATTGCTGTTAAAAAAATGTTCCCGGAAGAGCCAGAGTGACCCCCAGGGGGCCGAGGGGAACTGGTCCCAACTATCCAGGACTCAACTATCCAGGGCTCAACTATCCAGGGCTCAACTATCCAGGGCTCACATTAGTATGCTCACTAATGCAAAAAGTAAACTTCCTGGTGGTACTTTCGACCAAATAGCTGCAATAAGTACTTTCAGATTAGGAGGATGGGCTGGATAATGCATCATTCCACCAACTTTACAAACGTCAAGTTAGGAAGAATTATTACTAAAATATGTCTCGGGACTTTTGTGAGCACAACCGTGAAATATAGACGTAATTATCCAGCAACTTATTAATTAAGGAGCACCACGAGGAGGTGAGAGGAGACAAGACTCCCACAGTGTTGCCGCGTGTTCAAGGCTTCGCGTGAGGGTCATTAGGCTCACGAGGGAGACTGATGACGGAGGCTCACGAGGTCTCGTGAGGGAGGCTCATGAGGCCTCGTGAGGGAGGCTCATCATCTAAGTCATCAGGGACTTAGCCAGCCTCCATCTCACCATGTGAAGCATCGTCACAATGTTGTCTGTGAGTTCTGTGCGATATTAGTTGTCAAGGGAACGAGACTTTAGCAGCGTGTTGTTCATCTATGTGTTGCGGGATCACCAAGCCTGTGTTGCCCGCCAACGAGTCATTGTTACCAAATCCCTGTTAGTGACCCATCTCCCATGTGTCATCAAAGAAGTGTTGTACCCGGCTACTTGTCGTCCCGAGCAGGCTTGGTACAACCACGTGCGGCTGTACCAAGGAGACCGCCAAGATAGAGTACCTGAGTACTCTACAGTACTCTACTGCCAGTGCAACACTGGCAGGGGTCTCCAGCAACACACTGGCAGGGGTCTCCAGCAACACACTGGCAGGGGTCTCCAGCAACACACTGGCAGGGGTCTCCAGCAACACACTGGCAGGGGTCTCCAGCAACACACTGGCAGGGGTCTCCAGCAACACACTGGCAGGGGTCTCCAGCAACACACTGGCAGGGGTCTCCAGCAACACACTGGCAGGGGTCTCCAGCAACACACTGGCAGGGGTCTCCAGCAACACACTGGCAGGGGTCTCCAGCAACACAATGGCAGGGGTCTCCAGCAACACACTGGCAGGGGTCTCCAGCAACACACTGGCAGGGGTCTCCAGCAACACACTGGCAGGGGTCTCCAGCAACACACTGGCAGGGGTCTCCAGCAACACACTGGCAGGGGTCTCCAGCAACACACTGGCAGGGGTCTCCAGCAACACACTGGCAGGGGTCTCCAGCAACACACTGGCAGGGGTCTCCAGCAACACACTGGCAGGGGTCTCCAGCAACACACTGGCAGGGTCTCCAGCTGGAGACCCCTGCCAGTGTGTTGCTGGAGACCCCTGCCAGTGTGTTGCTGGAGACCCTGCCAGTGTGTTGCTGGAGACCCCTGCCAGTGTGTTGCTGGAGACCCCTGCCAGTGTGTTGCTGGAGACCCTGCCAGTGTGTTGCTGGAGACCCCTGCCAGTGTGTTGCTGGAGACCCCTGCCAGTGTGTTGCTGGAGACCCCTGCCAGTGTGTTGCTGGAGACCCCTGCCAGTGTGTTGCTGGAGACCCCTGCCAGTGTGTTGCTGGAGACCCCTGCCAGTGTGTTGCTGGAGACCCTGCCAGTGTGTTGCTGGAGACCCCTGCCAGTGTGTTGCTGGAGACCCCTGCCAGTGTGTTGCTGGAGACCCTGCCAGTGTGTTGCTGGAGACCCTGCCAGTGTGTTGCTGGAGACCCTGCCAGTGTGTTGCTGGAGACCCCTGCCAGTGTGTTGCTGGAGACCCCTGCCAGTGTGTTGCTGGAGACCCTGCCAGTGTGTTGCTGGAGACCCCTGCCAGTTGCACTGGCAGTAGAGTACTGTAGAGTACTCAGGTACTCTATCTTGGCGGTCTCCTTGGTACAGCCGCACGTGGTTGTACCAAGCCTGCTCGGGACGACAAGTAGCCGGGTACAACACTTCTTTGATGACACATGGGAGATGGGTCACTAACAGGGATTTGGTAACAATGACTCGTTGGCGGGCAACACAGGCTTGGTGATCCCGCAACACATAGATGAACAACACGCTGCTAAAGTCTCGTTCCTTGACAACTAATATCGCACAGAACTCACAGACAACATTGTGACGATGCTTCACAATGGTGAGATGGAGGCTGGCTAAGTCCCTGATGACTAGATGATGAGCCTCCCTCACGAGGCCTCATGAGCCTCCCTCACGAGACCTCGTGAGCCTCCGTCATCAGTCTCCCTCGTGAGCCTAATGACCCTCACGCGAAGCCTTGAACACGCGGCAACACTGTGGGAGTCTTGTCTCCTCTCACCTCCTCGTGGTGCTCCTTAATTAATAAGTTGCTGGATAATTACGTCTATAATTTCACGGTTGTGCTCACAAAAGTCCGCGAGACATATTTTAGTAATAATTCTTCTAACTTGACGTTTGTAAAGTTGTGGAATGATGCATTATCCAGCCCATCCTCCTAATCTGAAAGTACTTATTGCAGCTATTTGGTCGAAAGTACCACCAGGAAGTTTACTTTTTGCATTAGTGAGCATACTAATGTGAGCCCTGGATAGTTGAGCCCTGGATAGTTGAGCCCTGGATAGTTGAGTCCTGGATAGTTGGGACCAGTTCCCCTCGGCCCCTGGGGGTCACTCTGGCTCTTCCGGGAACATTTTTTTAACAGCAATATAAATATAAAACCTAAATTCTCCAAGGAATTCTAGGCCTAATATTCGCCACCTTAGGCCTAATATATTACACATGTGCTATACTAGGCCTAGAGATATTTGTTTTTAGCTTCATTTTGCCTGAACTATAAAATTAATAGTCCAAAAAAGTGGTTTGCAGGCTTTCTATCACTATATTTTTAATTAATTAAATCAGTGTGTTGGGAGACAGGCAGCCAGTGAGATAATATATATATATATATATATATATATATATATATATTATATATATATATTGTGTGTGTGTGTGTTAGGCTTATATCGACACACACCAGACTAGTACCCGAGGTGAGGGGTATGAGCTACGAGGAAAAATTAGCATGAACTAAACCGCTGGAAGAAAGAAGAATTAGGGGAGACATGATCACCACATACAAGATTCTCCGAGGAATTGATAGGGTTGATAAAAACAATTTATTTAACACAGGGGGGCACACGCATTAGGGCACACAGGTGGAAACGAATACCCAGATGAGCCACAGAGATATTAGACAGAACGTTTTCAGTGTCAGAGTAGTTAACAGATGGAATGCATTAGGCAGTGATGTGGTGGAGGCTGACTCCATACACAGTTTCAAGTGTAGATTTGGTAGAGCCCATTAGGCTCAGGTATCTGTGCACCAGTTGATTGACAGTTGAGAGGCGGGACCAAAGCGCCAGAGCTCAACCCCGCAAGCCCAACTAGGTGAGTACACACGCACACACCATGACCTCATCAGTCTCCAGGAAACAAATCTTCTTCTAATCACTAAATTAATTATGTCTCGAAGCTTAGTTGACCTCCGACCTTCATCTATATCCTTGATTTCCTCTCTGTATCCTTGTCTTTATCCTTGTGTCTTTCTATAAAGAAACGGTGTCCTCTTCCGCGTCTTTCCGGAGAAGACACCGGTAAAATGTCCCGGACTGACGGTGCATGGATGGCTAATTATTTTATTATTAGTGATAAAATATGATAAATTCTGGGACTGTAGACGATGAGTCACAATAACGGGGCTGAAGATATGATGACCAACCCACACGTCACAAGACGGAGGAAACGACGACGTTTCGGTCCGTCCTGGACCATCATTGAGTCGTGTGTGAGGACTCTCATGAGACTTGATAATGGTCCAGGACGGACCGAAACGTCGTCGTTTCCTCCGTCTTGTGATGTGTGGGTTGGTCATCTTGGACTGTGTTGGTTTTTGGTTGTATTAGGTGAAAATAAGTATTTGTGTTGAAAGTATCAAAGCGAAATCCTAAAAAGGAACGGATTGAGGCTGTGACGGAGATCCGGACAGCTTCTTCGTGAACATTTCCCACAAATCTGAACATATAATCAACCAACCAACCATTACCAACCGGGTTGCAGTGGATATGTGGCCCTGCGGGCCGCTCCAAGCAACAGCCTGGTGGACCAAACTCTCACAAGTCAAGCCTGGCCTCGGGCCGGGCTTGGGGAGTAGAAGAACTCCCAGAACCCCATCAACCAGGTATCAACCAGGTAAACATATTAACACGAGCACAGAAGACTTTGAAAGAGAAATTGACAACATATCCGTGCACTCAGTCCCTGGTCCCGACTCCTGGAATTCCATATATATATATATATATATATATATATATATATATATATATATATATAGAGTAATGTAACCATGGAGTGATAGCCCATAAAATGAGACTGATAGAAATAACGGGTAAAGTAGGCTGATGGATATTTAGTTTCCTGTCAACAGAAGTCAGAGTATCACAGTCAAACAAAATCAAGTCCAAACTCTATGGACTCATACCACAGGGAACGTTCCTTGACCACTACTTTTTGCCTCTCATTATCTAATATATATAGACAAAAATATATTAGTCAATTTTATGCTATTCTTTGTAGACGATAAAAAAATCGTCATGAAAATTACTTTTGTAGAAAAGCTTGGAAAACTACAAGCTGGAGTCAGTGAAGTCTGATTGTGCAGCGGAAAATAATATTATGTTTATTAGTGATAAATTCCAGATATTAAGTCTGGTCCGGAGGCATGGTTGAGGACCGGGCCACGGGGACGTTGAGCCCCGAAATCATCGCAAGGTATGATATAAACAAGGATAATTGATTGATGAAGATTAAGTCACCCAAAAGGTGGCACGGGCATGAATAGCCCGTAAGTGGTGGCCCTTTGGAGCCATTACCAGTATCATTAGCTGATACAAAGGTCTGTGGAGGTGCGACTGTACCGTAAACAAGGAATTGTGTTCGACTATATATTGGAGTAGCAGGAGATATAACGATTTACGGGCTATTCATGCCCGTGCCACCTCTTGGGTGGCTTAATCTTTATCAATCAATCAATCGATATAACGATGGGTACCACTAGTTGTCTCGAATTCCGAAAATGGAGTTAAACAGGTCATTGGTAGATGACGTAAAAGCCGCCTTTTTTGCCAATTCAGAAACTCAATATCTACAGATTACCAGCTGATATATGACGAGAAAACGAGCAAATATTACGGAAGTAAAAAAGTGAATGGTTAACTGAGTACAACTTCAGTGCAAGTTGTGATAGTTACAACTGTGTACACTAGAGTAAGGTCAGAGGTCAGAGGTCACGGTCAGAGGGTCATGCAAGATAAGGAGGACCCGGAGCTTACAAGTTACGGGCTCACCATAGCCCGTGCTACATGGACACTTCGTTCTGAGTAGCTAAATCTGAAACAACAACAGCTTACAAGCCACGAGACGCAGAGCTCGGGTGCACCCTGGCCCTCCGGAGGGTAATGGTGGTTGGGCACCATTCCTTTCCCTCGTCCCATCCCAAATCCTTATCCTGATCCCTTCCCAGTGCTATATAATCGCAATGGCTTGGTGCTTTCCCCTGATGGTTCCCTTCCTCTTGGACTGACACCCCGCTCTTCCATTAATAATAATAATCTCGCTTGATTGTTTCTAGCGTAGGTTAGACATATGAATGAGTCAGGGTATAGGAGCTCCCTCGTGTGGGCCAACATGTCTTCTGTAGGTTATATTATTCTTAGTAACTATCCTTAGTTATATAGGTAACCCTCTAGATTTGCCTCACAGTATTATATGCAGCAAAGTATAAATTTAAAACTAAATTATTTTATATCACTAGACGAACAAAATCGGTATTAACAACAGTCTACTGGAAACTTGTTTGTGTTCATCAAGTAATTAGGAGCTATTAAACCTTGAACAACATTACAGGTAAAGGAACACATTTACGGAAAGAATAAAAGTGATCGGAATAATCCACATTTATAATATCAAAAACATTTTCATAGTTTAACAAAATGTAAAGAAACGGTTGATTAAATTATCTGAGTTCAAGTTAAGAAAATTAACATAATTAAACAATTGAGTTTTAAAATTCATATAAACGGAAAATCCATAACATTAACGCAGAGAGTGTTTACCATCATGGCTCCCACGGTGGAGGAGAGCCTGTTGGGCACATCACAGCCCAACTACTGATGACCTATCTACGGGCTCACCATAGCCCGTTCTACTTGGAACTTCTTGTTCCAGGTAGCAAATCTTTAACAACAACAACAAACTGATGACCTGCCTCAGGATACAACCCACAGTAGTTACTTAACTCCCTTGATTGATTTCTCTCTTTATTATGCACCCCATACCCATCCCGTGGGCGATGGTGTGAAGGATTACAGAGGCACATAATCGGTTCAGGAACTGAACCCTCTAGTTCGTTTAGCTAAGCAAATAACAATCTTTTTACGCTAGTTACACAATTATTAATGTTATATATACATGTACACATACTCATACATACGTACATGTACATATACCGGGTACCTGTTTACCGCTAGGTGAAAAGGTGCATCAGGGTAAAGGAGACGCGCCTGAGGATCGAACCCGGGACCCTCAGTTAGGGGCGGAGGATGTAGACTACTGCGCTGCTGGTAACCACGAACCCATTTTCTCCGAAGACTAAAATTTTTTCTAATTACCTTGTCAAGGAAAAATTACGTAATTACTTAATACTTACAAAACAGGTAATGACCTTTCAGTATGACTCGCTGCGAAACCAAATTACTGTACTAGCATCTGAAAGAATATGAAACGTACCTTGCTAAGGTTTAGGATTTGTTTATGAAATGGTAATCTAATTTGCATTTCAGAGATGGTTTCGCATAAATATAAATTATAGCTGTACTCTTAATTTATGACACGTAATAATGTTTTATTTATATACAGTTCTTAATGAATATGGAGTTCCAGGAGTCTAGGGTTGGTGCAGAGTGCATGCTCTCTATGGCTGCTTCAAAGTCCAGTGGAGGGGTTAGGGTGACATCTGATATATGGTTTGATGTTTGTATCACATGAAGAATTCATTTGGGTGCAGGCGAGGAGTCACAATAACGTGGCTGAAGTATATTGACCAGACCACACACTAGAAGGTGAAGGGACGACGACGTTTCGGTTCGTCCTGGACCATTCTCAAGTCGATTGTGAATCAATGGTTCACAATCGACTTGAGAATGGTCCAGGACGGACCGAAACGTCGTCGTCCCTTCACCTTCTAGTGTGTGGTCTGGTCAACAAATTCATTTGGGTTATCAATCTTCAGTGTATTTAGGGACTCACTGAAAACATTTTCTCAGCATTTTCTCAGCAAACAAATCCTCAGCATTTGACTCATTTCTTTGTTGTCATCTGTGAAGGTTCATCTTCCTTGCGCAGGGGCCCGACACTACAGGTAGTTTTTGTTCTAGATTTTGCATAGAAAAAAGTATTTTGGATTCCTCTTTATTTCACTGATGGCCTTTTGTTCTCTTTTGCCTCTCCTGGATACCCTTAGTTAACGATAGAGTCAGAGCAGGGCGCTCCTGCCTCTCTCAGTTGTTAAACCACTATGACGTGACCTGGTTTGCTAAAGAGACTTTACACCACCTTTAGAAAACTCGCATGAAAATAGAAAAAAAAACAGGCGGGAGCAAATGGGAACGTCGTGAAGAGAGCGAGAGAATACCTAGCCGGCAGGTAACAGATGTTGTGGAATAACACCTCAGAATGTAGTGAGGTGCCCACTAATGTAACAATATATTCATGTATATCGGTATTTTCAGATGCCGACTGATAAATCCGTAAGAGGATCTTTAAATTTTAAATTTTGCCCCAAGGGGCGAGTTTATTGGGCAGCGCCATCATCTTGTGAGTGGAGATACCGTCATAGCATCATGTACATCACTCCCCAAAAGGAAGAAAACCCGCTGGGTTGTTCATCTTGACCTGGGTGAATGGTCTACTGTAATTCATCCTTGACGAATGCGAGTTAATGAGGCTGAAGGCACCTTGATTTTAGTAAGGCACCTGGGTCGAGAAATGCTGAACTCTGTAAATATCGTCTGAATCCTGGAACACTTGATAATATTCTGGACCTGTACCCATGATTTTCTATGTAATGCAACACTTATGTAACACGTGTGATGTAAATATAGCTCGTGGCGGCCTTGTCAGAGTAAGACACACTACAAAAAAATATATGATGGTTATAGAATTTTAATTTACCATTGCAAAAACATTTCAAGTCTCATTCTGCAACCCACTGTAGTGCTCAGTAACCCACGGTACTTTGTATGTCGTGGGACAGATAAAGTACAGCGGGTTACTGTAGTGCTCAGTAACCCACTGTACTTTGTATGTCGTGGACAGATCTCTAACCGTGTCTATATATGACAAACGAGGCTGCGCGCTCGCTTCCTTAGCATTGTGTTATAAATAAATGTTCACATCTTTGGTTAAAGAACCAAAAAAATATTTGAAAGCCCTTATAACGAGTCATTCACAAAACTGTGCAACTTATATGAGGTTAGTACGAGTGTTTGTATGAATAAGTGAGTGTAATGCCACACTCAGCCACCAGGAACACTCACACTGGTGTGTGTGTGTGTGTGTGTGTGTGTGTGTGTGTGTGTGTGTGTGTGTGTGTGTGTACTCACCTAGTTGTACTCACCTAGTTGTGTTTGCGGGGGTTGAGCTCTGGCTCTTTGGTCCCGCTTCTCAACCGTCAATCAACAGGTGTACAGATTCCTGAGCCTTCTGGGCTCTATCATACCTACACTTGAAACTGTGTATGGAGTCAGCCTCCACCACATCACTTCCTAATGCATTCCATTTGTCAACACTCTGACACTAAAAAAGTTCTTTCTAATATCACACACTCACGCACTGTATGTGTAAGTTGTGTGTGTGTGTGTGTGTGTGTGTGTGTGTGTGTGTGTGTGTGTGTGTGTGTGTGTGTGTGAGTGTGAGTGTGTGAGTGTGAGTGTGTGTGTGTGTGTATAGTGAGCTGGGCAGTGTTGCCATTGCCAGGGGTCTCGGTCTCCACCGCCCTCAACGGTCGAGGCGAAATTGCTAGTTTTAGAAAAGTTTGCTGCCAGTGAATTAGTTTTTTATGTTTTCTCTCTCCCTGTAAAAGTAAGATTGGATACACTTGATTCACCAGTGTGCTCACGTGCCTTATGATTGGTGTACACAGACACCTGGGGTACACGTGTCAACAGAGACACCTGGGGTACACGTGTCAACAGAGACACCTGGGGTACACGTGTCAACAGGGGCACCTGGGGTACACGTGTCAACAGAGACACCTGGGGTACACGTGTCAACAGAGACACCTGGGGTGCACGTGTCAACAGAGACACCTGGGGTACACGTGTCAACAGAGACACCTGGGGTACACGTGTCAACAGAGACACCTGGGGTACACGTGTCAACAGAGACACCTGGGGTACACGTGTCAACAGAGACACCTGGGGTGCACGTGTCAACAGAGACACCTGGGGTACACGTGTCAACAGAGACACCTGGGGTACACGTGTCAACAGAGACACCTGGGGTACACGTGTCAACAGAGACACCTGGGGTGCACGTGTCAACAGAGACACCTGGGGTACACGTGTCAACAGAGACACCTGGGGTACACGTGTCAATAGAGACACCTGGGGTACACGTGTCAACAGAGACACCTGGGGTACACGTGTCAACAGAGACACCTGGGGTACACGTGTCAACAGAGACACCTGGGGTACACGTGTCAACAGAGACACCTGGGGTGCACGTGTCAACAGAGACACCTGGGGTACACGTGTCAACAGAGACACCTGGGGTACACGTGTCAACAGAGACACCTGGGGTACACGTGTCAACAGAGACACCTGGGGTGCACGTGTCAACAGAGACTCCTGGGGTACACGTGTCAACAGAGACACCTGGGGTACACGTGTCAACAGAGACACCTAGGGTACACGTGTGGACGGTGAGAAGCTGTAACATTGTTCACGTGGCTCTGAAATGTTTACAGTCTTCTGGCATTCCTGTCATTCAAGTCTTGAAAAA
>WNGS01000952.1:117708-133539 GCA_020271785.1 Procambarus virginalis | reverse complement strand
GAACTAAATAGTTTATATTCGTCTTCATTTAATTCAAATGTTTATAAACATTTTAGGCAATAATACTTTACACATTATCTTAATTAATGTATATAGAAGATACTTTAGCTTATGGAGTCACAGTTACGCCGTTTATGATTAGAGTGCAGCTGGAGGCACGTGTTGTGTAGGCAGTGAAGGGCAGCTGGAGGCACGGTGTTGTGTAGGCAGTGAAGGCAGCTGGATGGCACGTGTTGTGTAGGGAGTGAAGGGCAGCTGGAGGCACGTGTGTGTAGGCAGTGAAGGCAGCTGGAGGCACGTGTTGTGTAGGGAGTGAAGGGCAGCTGGAGGCACGTGTGTGTAGGAAGTGAAGGGCAGCTGGAGGCACGTGTGTTGTTGGCAGTGAAGGGCAGCTGGAGGCAAAGTGTTGTGTAGGCAGTGAAGGGCAGCTGGAGGCAAGTTGTGTAGCCAGTGAAGGGCAGCTGGAGGCAAGTGTTGTGTAGGCAGTGAAGGGCAGCTGGAGGCAAGTTGTGTAGGCAGTGAAGGCAGCTGGAGGCAAGTGTTGTGTAGGCAGTGAAGGGCAGCTGGAGGCAAGTGTTGTGTAGGCAGTGAAGGGCAGCTGGAGGAAGTGTTGTGTAGCCAGTGAAGGCAGCTGGAGGCAACTGTTGTGTAGGCAGTGAAGGGCAGCTGGAGGCAAGTGTGTGTAGGCAGTGAAGGGCAGCTGGAGGCACGTGTTGCGTAGACAGTGAAGGGCAGAGCTGGAGGCAAGTGTTGTTGTAGGAAAGTGAAGGGCAGCTGGAGGCACGTGTTGTGTAGGTAGTGAAGGGCAGCTGGAGGCACGTGTTGTGGTAGGCAGTGAAGGGCAGCTGGAGGCAAGTGTTGTGTAGGAGTGAAGGGCAGCTGGATGGCACGTGTTGTGTTGGCAGTGGAAGGGCAGCTGGAGGCTCGTGTTGTGTAGACACTGACTGGCTGCTCTGTGAACCTCAGGTGACGGCGCATGTGACGCTGCCTCTCCTGCGCTATCAACCACACTAGGACGAAGTCCTGGGTGTCCTTAACCGCTACCAAGTGGACAAAATGGAAGGATTTATGTTTTATTGTGTGTGTGAAGAAAGGGGTGGGGAAGATGGGGGTGGGGAAGAGGGTGGTGGGGAAGTGGGGGGAGGAAGTGGGGGTGGGGAAGAGGGGGTGGGGAAGGGAAGAAAAAGGAAACGTTGTTTATAATACAGAATCCTGTTTAAATATTCAGTATTATCTCTTCATCACTCCGTCCCCTGATGGCTCGACACTATATTTGTTTTTCATTGAAGTCCTGGGTATATGTGATATGTAACAAGGGGCAGAGCCGACCGTTCTACTGATTGGATTCGAACCGACGTCCTATGGATTATTAACGTTATAATCATTTTAAATTGACTGAATGGCTTCATTTCCATAATGTTGTGCTAAACGTGTCCAATTCATCTTTGGAACGGCATTATCTAACATGTTAATAATTGTCGGGTGTTAACTTCTCGGTGGTTTCTTAAAGCATCTCAGTGTCTAGGTAAATTCCTCTTCCTTCACAGCCTTCCACATTATGTGTTCCTTTACAAGGCATTTTTCCATTTCATCGGCGAAAATCAATTTTCTTTTCTATCACGGTCCATCATCTTCTTACCCTCCGTGCTGGAGAGTTCCCCAGCGAGAGCCTCGGAAACCTTTGTTTTCAGCGCCAAACGTCAACTGAGACAATGTTTATTAATAAGTAAATGTATTGAAGGCGTGTTTGAAATGTGGCTTATGTGGAGATGAGCGGACTGGTGTGTGCAGTGTTTGTTGGGATGATGGCGTATTGCAGACATTGCAGAGATGGCCGTGATGGAGTGAACGCTGAACGTGTTTCAGAGATGATCGTGATGGAGTGAACGCTGAACGTGTTTCAGAGATGATCGTGATGGAGTGAACGCTGAACGTGTTTCAGAGATGATCGTGATGGAGTGAACGCTGAACGTGTTTCAGAGATGATCGTGATGGAGTGAACGCTGAACGTGTTTCAGATATGGTCGTAATGGAGTGAACGCTGAACGTGCTGCAGAGATGGTCATAGCATCAAAAGATTGTCATTCTAAATGCCCATATTTTGTTTGTGAGTCCCTCAGGGGCCCTCAGAAACAGCAATGGGAGAATCAGACCAATAGATGTCGGCAATTTGCTCCTGCGTCTCGTCGCTAGGAGCAGAATGCAAGAGAGTTAACCAGGATGCTCGATTTTAACATCGAATATTCATTTGTTTAATGGCATCCTTGGGTCCATAAGGAAGATACCAGTCTCGTTAAACAGCCATTAATTTAAGTTAGAGAGCAATTGCCCGGCCCAGTACTTCGTCGCTCTCTATGATTAAGGACTAATTAATCGTAGAGGGAGGTGAACTTAGTCATATAAATATGTGTTTTTTTTGCATGTAATATTTGTATACTTATGGCCTTCGTGTCTTGCTTATTATCTTGAATTCATGTTGTTGACGAAACGCCGAATTAATGGGGAAAAAGTGAGTATATATTGGTATATACTTACCTATACTTATATAAATATATAAGTATATTTTGGTAGCAGTCTTTCTTGTAAACGTATGTTGTTGAATATGACCGAAAGTCTAACGTTATTGATTGTAATATGAATCTTTTTAATATTTCTTACGTTTTTCTTCACTGTCGAGGGAAGTTGAAAAATTAACTCTCCAAAGTTCATTTTCAACGACGCCTAGGGATGCGTTTCGCAAGGCACTCCTTACATTTTCAGAGGTAAATTTTCCATATTGTTGTTGTTGTTGTTGTTGTTTTATTTAACTAGTCAGAACGAAATGGCCATGTAGCACGGGCTATGGTGAGCCCGTAATTGAGTTCGGTTATTCACGATAACCATGTTACTGTGATATTTGAGTCAAAGTTTTAAATGGAAGTGGGGTTTCCTCCTTTTTCCCTGTTTCTTTTTCGCTTCTGTTTTAGTGCACTGCTCTTTGGTCTTTAATAACATTATCTAGATGGCCGATGTAGAATGCAGAATGTTCACTAATGAGTCCCAGTCTTCAACGGCTTTTCTAATCATTGTAGTCGCTGTGGAATGTGCATCTAATGCAGCTGCTGTCGTTGGATTAATGTTGAGTTTGATGCACAGGGCTTCAGTAGCTTCACATTCCAGTACGTAGTGCAATAGTGGCGCCTCTGTATCTGTTCCACAGATATGACACTTTAACTATTGGGTTTATAACCTCCCAGCAGCACTTGTAACCAATTCTGAGTCTGTGTGCATATATTGTCCATGCTTTGCCAAGGCATGGATTCGCTTAGGGTGAGGTGGTACAGGAAGTGATTGAGATGAACAAGTGGATGAATGGCATAATGGATATTAACAGGCTATTAAATGGCTATGTTCCTGCTCCTGCTGTCTTGAAGTGGGTAGAATGTAATTATGTGATAACTGGTTGTTGATTGCTGGTCTTGACTTTTTGATGTGTAGAGCCTCGCTGATGTCGAGTCGTCTGTTTTCATTATACCTGTCAATTATTTCTGTGTTGCTTGTTAACATTTCTCTGGTGATGGTCTGGTTGTGTGAGGTGATTATATACTCCTTGATGGAACCTTGTTGTTTGTGGATTGGTAATCGCATAGAGAGAGACGTTGTTATCTTGCCTATATATTAAGATCTTTGGGGCTGACAGTCCCCAAATGGGCATGCGAAGACATTGGCAATGTTGGTCTTTTTTAAGGCGTTCTGTTTGGTGTCTGGAGAGTTCTTCCTGTGTAAGTTGGCCGTCATCTTGTTTTTGTAGTAAATTATTAATTGTATCTTCTGATTGGTGTCTGTGGGGGATAACATTCCAATCAGTAATATTTTTCAGAACTCTTTCCTCCGTTTTGTGGAAAAGAAGTTTCTATAAAACAGTCCACAGTCCAATAGGAGGTACAGGTGTTGTGTTGGTTGACTCTAGAGAGGTTGCATGGTGTGTCACCATTATTTTAATGACGTCTTCAACATAACCATTAAAGAAGCCATTGTTGAGTTGGACTTTACTCTGTAGAATAAGGCAGGTCCAATCACGGTGGCATGCAACAACATGGTCACCAATCACGGTGGCATGCAACAACATGGTCACCAATCACGGTGGCATGCAGCACCCTGGTCACAAGCCACGGTGGCATGCAGCACCCTGGTCACAAGTCACGGTGGCATTCAGCACCCTGGTCACAAGTCACGGTGGCATGCAGCACTCTGGTCACAAGCCACGGTGGCATGCACCACCCTGGTCACAAGTCACGGTGGCATGCAGCACCTGGTCACAAGCCACGGTGGCATGCACCACCCTGGTCACAAGTCACGGTGGCATGCAGCACCCTGGTCACAAGCCACGGTGGCATGCAGCACTCTGGTCACAAGCCACGGTGGCATGCAGCACCCTGGTCACCAATCACGGTGGCATGCAGCACCCTGGTCACAAGCCACGGTGGCATGCAGCACCCTGGTCACAAGCCACGGTGGCATGCAGCACCCTGGTCACAAGTCACGGTGGCATTCAGCACCCTGGTCACCAATCACGGTGGCATGCAGCACCCTGGTCACAAGCCACGGTGGCATGCAGCACCCTGGTCACAAGTCACGGTGGCATGCAGCACTCTGGTCACAAGCCACGGTGGCATGCAGCACTCTGGTCACAAGCCACGGTGGCATGCAGCACCCTGGTCACAAGTCACGGTGGCATGCAGCACTCTGGTCACAAGTCACGGTGGCATGCAGCACCCTGGTCACAAGCCACGGTGGCATGCAGCACCCTGGTCACAAGCCACGGTGGCATGCAGCACCCTGGTCACAAGCCACGGTGGCATGCAGCACCCTGGTGTATGGTGTACCAGAACAAGAAACTGGTGTACCGGTAAGGTGGGTGCAGAAGTACCCTGAAGGAAGCAGCCAAAGCGTAGTAGTAAGAGAAGACACATCGGAATGGAGACATTTGAGGAGTGGAGCGCCTCTGGTGTCAGCACTAGGACTCTTCCTGCTCTTAATACACATAAACGATTAAACACAGGAAGTAAACCCATTGTACCCAATGTTTACTACGGCATGGTGATCACACCTTCAAATGTAAATATGGTGAGAATAACAAGTGAAAAAGAGTGACTGTTTCTAAGTACCGATGGTCGAAAGCCAGGGCTTAATAGCAGCTGCTCGAGCATACAAGCACAAATAGGTAAGTTCGTTCTCTTCTCTGATACATCGTATTTTAGTGGAATCAACCAAACCGTAAAAAACGGAAAGGAAGAAAGGGGGGGGGGGGCAAGAGGGTTAGGGAAGTGAAAATGAGAGATCCGAAATGTTTACATTCCCTGACGGTAAATTCTGTGGATTGCTAATTGTGGAACGTTTCTGGCAAGACAAAACCACTACATTTTGACCGTGTTAAACTGATAACATAACGACACACACCGTATAATATTTGTACGTTGACAAGGTCTTCGTCTAACATACAGCAGTACATAATGTAAAGGAATATATTATTTTACACACACATGAAAGAATGTGTATTATCACATTTGTTTTCTTTAATAATATTCACAAAACAGTTATTGAAAGCAACATTGGTCAAAAGTTTATCTAAAAGTAGCTAAAACAAGGCACAAAAATAAAGATTTTTTTTTTTAGTTTTATTCACATAATATTTTGCAATTGTTTACAATCATTGATAAAGTTTTTAAACAATTTATTTGTAATTGAACAATGCTTCTCGACTTTTGAAAGATATGACTTGCGCCTAATAATGTCTAAATCATATATTCGTATTAATTACAGACTTAATTAAACCAAGGAAATTTTTATAAAAAATAAATTGCGAACCAGAATTAATGTTAATTAGTAAGGTGGTGAGGATGAGCGAGGCAGTGAGAGTGTATGCGTGTGTTTATGTTCCTCTCTAGGCTGGCAGGGTTGAGCTCCAGCTACTCGGCCCCGCCTGATTCATCTAGGCAGGCCCAGAGTAATCCACCACACTCTTTACCGATGTTGGTATTTGGAAAACTAACTCGTGGGATTTATTAATTTATTTGAATTACAATTATTAATTAATTTATTTAATGATTTCTGATTTATAATTTTTATGTTAATTTATTTATTTCGATAGCGGACTATATGATGGTTAAGTTCACACAAGAAGTTTTTAAACAAGTTGTGCAAAGGGATATTAATAATATAGCCTATCAATTGAAATTATCGATTGATAGGAACTTTGATACTAAGTTGTTAATATGGGTTATACTACATTGGTGAGTGAAATTTGTTTAAAGCGATATCTGACTAGAAGGCTTCAACATTGAGGTATTGGCATAGAACACGTGAGAAGCCAGCCAGATTAGGGGACTCGTGCTCATGACATAGTTACGTGCAGGATGGAACAAGAGGGGTCACGTGGTCTCCTGAGTGATGCCACGTTAATAACATCAATTCTCAATGTACCTGCAAACGAGTTTACACCTTTAAAATTTGCTACACATAAATTATTCAGGTTACATGTATATAATAATATTCTGAAATAAAGGATGTAATTATTGTTCTCCCATGTTTTTTTTTGCTCGTGCAGCATAACAATACCAGTATATTACACAATATATAAGAGCTCTTATAATATTATGAATACTGTACGAATACAATACCTTCCCTTGACACAATGTTGTCGATTTGTGCTGGCCAACTCCGCGACAATAACTTGTCGAGCACAAATACTCAAGATAACAGCATGATACGTTTTCACCTTCTGGGTTATATTGGCTGCCCTCCTCTCCCGCATCGGACGTCTTCTCCAGATGCGTTTTATTTTCAAGAAATGGAAAGAGGGTTTATATTTAAATTGTGTTAGTACTAAAAATTAAGTTCATTCAAGGGAAATGGTTGTATGATGTTTGTAGTTTAGAGACTGATGTTTTAAGGAGAATTTACATTATTATTAGCTGGTGAATTTATTGGCGATTTAGCAATATATCCTCGTTTTCTTCGAATAAATAACTAAGATAATTTGTTTAATTTGATAGTACAAAATCAGCAGCAATATTATCTTCATATTGTAATAACGGTTAGTAAATGAAGTCGTTTTTTTCCGTCAGTTGGCCTGTACTAGCAGGTCCATAGTAATCCATCACACTTTTACCAATGTTCTTAAAAATTTCTTGAATATTTCCTAAAGATTTTAAACCTTTTGTCTAAATAATACTAGCTGGCAGCCGGTTCTACACATCCTCAACAATATTCCAAACCAATACTTACCTATATCATTCTTAAATGAATTTAATCCAGCCTCTGATCATTGTTGCTGAGGTTTTACTTGAACCAACTATTACAGGACCCTGTTTTATACCCGTTGTTTATGTTCCTCCCCCTAACCCATTTGAAAGCTTCGCTCATATCCTCCCTAGTCATGTGTTTATCAATCGGGTGCAAATTGACTCTTCACTCTCAATGCTCATGATAGGATTTCGATCTCAAGTGTCAAACTTGTCATTTTCTCTAAAGTCTGTGTTCCTTCCGTAGTACTAGAATTGCACAGCATAGTCCAAGCGGGGCCTCAATAGTACTAAAAATAGATGAAAGATGATGTGTTTTGGATACTGATTCTTCTTCCTATAAGTCCCAACGCCCTGTCAGCTTTATTTCAAGTGTTGAAGCTCTCCTGCGTCGGCTTCAGTTCACTGCTAACCGCGACTCTTAAGTATCTCTCAAGATTTTTTTACCGGTGACCGTATTAATTATTAATAAGTTAGGAAGTATCGATGTCAATCCCTATGTTAAGGAATTTGTATTTATCAACATTAAGATGCATTTGTCAATTTCTGTCCGTCCCTGGAGTTTATCTAACTCCCTTTGACGTTAATCAGAGCCTTCTTTTGTAGCTGTTACACACAATTGGCATCTGCCAACTTCATATTGCTGGAGTCCCTCTAACCAGGTCGTTAATGTAAAATATGAAAAGCAGTAGGCTTAGAACAGAGCCCTAGGCCACACATCAACCGACGTCCATCTACTCCGACTTCACTCCAGTCTCACTTATGCTGACATTGTTTTGTATATTAGTCATTCCTGATCCAGTTAATTTGTCTTCTCTAATGCTGTGCCATTCGACTTTGAAATCAGCCGCTCAAGTAGAACTGTCGTAGGCCTTTGGTGCGGCTCAAATAAATCCCATCATATTTGTTATTGATGTCAACTGCTTCGATTTTGCTTAAATGAAAGAACAATTAATTGTTGAGACAGAAACGACTTCTTAAAACCAGTGTTTGAAGTCTATAATTAACAGGATTTTCTAGGTGATTTTTTTACAGAATCTGCATTTTTTAAAAGCAGTTCTGATGTCAGCTTCACATAAGCTGCTGCTGATGTCCTTTGAATTTAGTATTCGGGAGATTTATTCGCTGTGATATCAACCCCCACATCCTTACCCCCGTTCTATGAAAGATTTCATCTCCCATTTGTACCTTGTACAAGGACAGGTCCTAGTCAACAACGGCTTCTCCAATGGTTTCGTTGAAGACATCATAAGAGGAAAGTGAAACGCCATGCAACCTCTGAAGAGACAACTAATACAACACCTATATATTCTTTGCCTTGTGGGGGGGTTGAATGTAGACACAGATGTTGCTTCGTTGATTTATTGCTAAGGCAACAAGATATATATCTGGCCAGCCGAGGTCCTACTACTGTGGGTCTGTGGAGCTAACTGAGCCTACTGCAAGCATGGCTGGAGACTGTGAATCTGGCATGACGTCAGAGGCCTACTCGGCTGTGATTGGTTATGTTCCAACTGGCGGGGAATTTGAATATAACACCGCTCGGACACGCTACCAAGTCGACGTCCCTTGTCGACAAGCTCTGGCTAGCTATATAGTTACAATATACTGAAAGGACCTCGGTGGCATTCAATAATGGCTTACATGTGAAAATTGCATAATAAACATTGAAAATAGATCAGGTGTGCGTAATACTAGCATCTTGGCATATGCACCAAAAAAATTTTGAACATAATAGCTGAAAATCATGGTAACAATGCTTTGATTCAACCTTAGTATGAAGAACATGTGTATGTCTACTTGTCAGATATGAACAATACAACTCAAGGTATTGCCTAAACAAAATTATTAACATGTGTCAATGGCATGTGCTTGAAACAATACAAAATTAAACAATTATTACATTAATGAACAAAATTCTGACCTAACAACCACAAATGAATTTTAAGATTAGATAATGATTTTTTTTCTTTTTTTTTTCTTTTCTTTTCAATGTACAATATATATTTACAAGACCAATGTACAATATATTTAATTTGCAATATATTTACAAGTTTATACAAGACCTGGAACAAGAAGACTAACATCTGCGTGATAGCAGTCAGGATTCACTGGCCTCAATGTGGTTGCTAGAACATTAATGAAATCTTTATGACAAGCACTGTAAAAAAATTACAAATGGCAGTAGACTTAACAATGGCATTTAATTTGTATCAAAATAAAATTGAGAAAACATGATCATACTATATATATATTGGTAATAATAAGACACATGTGGTGGAAATACTGCAAATGAATTTTCAAAACAAAACAGAATAACTGCAGAGTGCACTTAATTGTAAATTCTGCGGATATCTACACCTAGCTCATCCAGAGCACTATACAACTCTGGCTCTGACTGAGGATCAGGAACAGATGAAACTGCATGTGACAAACTATCATCTTGAGGGATAACCTCGTTATCATCTAGCCAATGGACATGTGGTGAGTGCACGGTTGAAACGAGAGGTCTAGATCTAAGATTATAAGTGCTAGTATGGGGTTGCTGAACATCAAGTGGTCTGTCAACCACAGAAGGTGGTGTCCCAATAGGAGGATCTGTCTGGGTAAGTTCATTGTCATCTTCCTCATCAGTGTCGTCAACAGTCATTTTAGCTAACTTCATATGGTCTAAATGCTCATTTATATACTCCCCTGATACTAAATTTTTCAATCTATACTTGTTACCTTTGATAAGCTCGATTACCTTATATGGACCCAAAAATTTCTTAGTTAACTTATACATAGGACCAGACCTGTGTTGGTTAAGTATCATTACTACAGATCCAATAGTTATTTTACTGGGTTTAGCTCGTTCATTCCTTGCTCGAGTGAACTCGGCTGTAGCTTTGGACAATTGTTCTCGTATTTTCTTGAATACTAGTTGCATTTGTCTACGCTTTACTTGAACAAAATCATCTACGTTATATAAGGAGTAGGAGGTACGTTAATCAATTCATTAGGGAGGATCTTATCTGTACCATAAAGAATAGCGTGAGGTGTGTCTCCTGTAGAAACATTAATCGAAGAATTTATAGCACACTGAATTAAGGGTATAAAATCATCCCAATTGTTGTTATCAAAATTCAAAGTGACTCTCAAGGCATCTAAAACTTTCCTGTTAGTACGTTCAGCTAATCCGTTGCTAGCTGGATGATAAGGCATGATGCTACATTTTTTAATGTTATATAAATCACACAAGCTAGTTAAAATACTATTACTGAATTCTGGACCATTATCTGAAAGGATTACTTTAGGCATACTATATCTACAAATTATGTGGTCATGGAATGCACTGGCTATAGTTTCTGCTGTTTTGTTCGGGATAGGAACTAGTTCGCAAAATCGTGAAAAATTATCGACCATTACAAGCAAATGTTTGTTCCCTTTCTCTGTTTCCGCAAAATTTGTCAATAAATCCATCGATACTCGTTCCCAAGGAGCTTTAGTTGTTGGGTACATCTGAATTGGATTAGGTCCTGAAACATGTCCCTTGTGCTGTAAGCAAGTTAAACATCTGTCAACATAATGAGCAATGTCCTTAGCCATTTTTGGCCAAAAATACTTTAATCGACCTTGTTGGAGTGTACGATCCTTTCCTGGATGTGCACTTGCAGGAGCATCATGGATAATTTTTAACACAGTTGGTACCAAGACAGCTGGAACAACTAACTGACAACATTTCCTCGGGGCTGTCCCTAGCTTTACTACTCTACACAGTAAATTGTCTAACATAACTAGTTCTTTCAATGGTACTGGCGGTTTATGAATCGGGCGAGTGTCTTGCTTAGTCAAAAATTTAATGACGGGTGCCCATATGGGGTCTTGTCTCTGTTCCGTTTCTACTACTGTAGCATCTAATGCTGGGTAATTTAACTGAATCGCAGCTACGTGTCGAGAAAACGCATCGGCTACAACATTTTGCTTTCCTGGAATATATCCAAATGTGGGATTGAATTCTTGAATTGTGAGCAAATATCTAGCAAACTTTCCAACTGGATTCTTATTTTTGAACAAGGGAATTAATGGTTGGTGATCTGTAAGAACATGAACTGGGTAATTATAAATTGTATCTCTGAAATGTTTAAGTGCCCAGACAACTGCTAAGGCTTCTCGTTCTGTTGCGCTATAATTTTTCTCTTCTTTAGATAATGTACGGCTAGCATAAGCTATTGCGTGATCTCTGTGACCTTCTGTTTGAAGTAATGCAGCACCTAAACCTATGTCACTAGCATCTGTAACCAACGTAAAAGGTTTAGAAAAATCTGGGTACCTAAGGACAGGTGACGAAATCAAGGCTGCTTTGAGTTTTTTGAATGACTGATCCTGGGCCTCTCCCCAAACGAAGGGTTCATCTTTTCTTTGCAACTTGTAAAGTGGAGCGGCTATAATAGAGAATCCAGCAATAAATGAACGATAAAATCCTACAAGACCTGTGAACTGTCTTACGGCTTCTGCGGTACGAGGTGTTGGAAAATCACGGGCAGCAATAATTTTTGATTCATTCAATGTAATACCTGAAGGTGTAACTGTATGACCTAGGAAATTAATCTTCTCTTTTAAAAATGAACATTTTGCAAGCTTTATTTTTAAATTAGCTTCAGCGAGCTTTGCAAGTACTTTTTCAAGGTTCTGGAAATGAGTCTGAACATCTTGCGACATGATTATGAGATCATCAAGGTAAACTAGAAGTGTACTTCCTATCAATCGACGAAATAGATTTGTCATGAGCCGTGAAAAAGTTATTGGACTACTCCGCAAACCAAATGGCATTCTTTTGAAATGAAAATGACCATTGGGAGTACTAAAGGCTGTCAATTGTTTACTTTCTTCATCAAGGGGGATTTGCCAGAATCCCTGCAACAAATCTAACGTTGAGAATACTTTATTTCGACCAATACTTTGCAACAAATCATTTAGAACTGGAAGTGGGAAACGATCAGGTATTGTTACTCTGTTAAGCTTTCGATAATCGATTACAGGTCTCCAAGTCCCATCTCGCTTTGGTACAAGAATCAATGGAGCGTTCCATGGTGAATTACTCGATTCAATTACATCACTCTGTAGCATTTCCTCTATAAGTCTATCGGCTTCTGCTCTCTGAGAATGGGGAAGACGGTAAGCTGGTACATAAATAGGGGTAGTTCCTTGTTCAAGTGGAATTTTATGAGTAATGAGAGGAGTGAGACCTAACTTTTCTCCTGGTAAAGCGACGACGGCTCTATTTCTGTTCAAAATTTCCAAAAGTTGAGCCACAGATTCAGGAAAATCAGTAGGACTGAGGTGTTGCGCTTGCACCTCTTGCTGAGATCCCTGTTCTCCTGGCATGAGAGTACAAACAGTATGATCCATGGAGACATCATCCACAACTCGCACCGGTAACGAGTAATGGGCAAAATCTACAACATGGGTACCAGACTGGAGATGGACATCGGCATTACTAGTGTTTGCAATAAATAATGTAACAGTACCATCCTGCACTGTGTGCCAGGAGGGTTCAACAAACGTATTATTCACTTTACATGTTTCACTTTCCGCAATCACATCTGACAACTCAGGCACTCCCTGAACCTTAACTCTTATTCTGGTGAGAGAATGAGAGTGCAGCACAGTGTCAGTAGCCGTGGAACCACTGACTTCAGAGATGGAAGCTGCCAGGCGAGCGAGACAACGAGAATCTGTTAGGGCGTCCCCTTCCAGAAGATCCCGATACTCACTCTCCTTAACAACTGCACCATTACGATGCTTCAATCGAGTGCCTATTTTCTCGGGAATGCTAACACGACAATGATCTGACAAACCTACGCTAGCAAGGCGGGTGTCAACGAAATTAACGTAGTCCGGTGGAGAACCACCGGACTACTACTTATATAGTAGTAGTATAAACCAGGACAAGTACCGGCCGTTTTGCTTTTTCGACGGCCGGTACTTGTCCGCATGTTTTTTCGTTGCCCCAATGAGATTTGACGGCCGGTACTTGTCCTCATGTTTTTTGCCCCAATGAGATTTGACGGCCGGTACTTGTCCTCATGTTTTTTCGTTGCCCCAATGAGATTTGACGGCCGGTACTTGTCCACATGTTTTTTCGTTGCCCCAATGAGATTTGACGGCCGGTACTTGTCCTCATGTTTTTTCGTTGCCCCAATGAGATTTGACGGCCGGTACTTGTCCTCATGTTTTTTCGTTGCCCCAATGAGATTTGACGGCCGGTACTTGTCCGCATGTTTTTTCGTTGCCCCAATGAGATTTGACGGCCGGTACTTGTCCGCATGTTTTTTCGTTGCCCCAATGAGATTTGACGGCCGGTACTTGTCCTCATGTTTTTTGCCCCAATGAGATTTGACGGCCGGTACTTGTCCGCATGTTTTTTAGTTGCCCCAATGAGATTTGATGGCCGGTACTTGTCCTCATGTTTTTTGCCCCAATGAGATTTGACGGCCGGTACTTGTCCGCATGTTTTTTAGTTGCCCCAATGAGATTTGACGGCCGGTGGAGAACACTTATCTCTGGAGAAGTTCACAGCGATGATGTAGCAGGAGCTGTGGTGGTGATGGCGAGAGGTGATGAGGTGTCGATGTGGCAGCGTGGCGTCGATGTCGCAGGGTGACGACACTATAAACAACAATCGTAGTCTATTTTTTTCACAAATTCCTCTTGAATAACTTGTAAAACACCCACAATTATCAGTCGATACTTGCGACGATGGTTGACGACGATGGCAATAGCTTGAAAACTCACAAGTTTGATGCTGTCAGCTGTGGTGGAGATGGTGGTGAGTGCAGGTGGCTTGCACGTGGCGCGCAATTTTCAAATATGGCTTTCGCGGAAATCTTCCCTGCCCACTGATGAATTTGCGTTCAAACAGGAAATTATTGACCCTTACTTCTGATAAGTTGGTCTGGAGTAGGATTTGATGACAGGACCCCGGTCTGACACAATATTTGATGCGTGGGTGGCAGGATGGTGGCGTATGGAGGCAGAGGTGGCGGTGGAGGCGGCGGTTGCACGAGGCGATGCTGGTTATCTTGAATTTCCCAGAAAAAATTTCTAGATCCCACTGCTGCTACCTGTATTCTTTGCCTTGTGGGGGGTTGAATGTAGACACAGATGTTGCTTCGTTGATTTATTGCCTAAGGCAACAAGATATATATCTGGCCAGCCGAGGTCCTACTACTGTGGGTCTGTGGAGCTAACTGAGCCTGCTGCATGCATGGCTGGAGACTGTGAATCTGGCATGACGTCAGAGGCCTACTCGGCTGTGATTGGTTATGTTCCAACTGGCGCGGAATTTGAATATAACATATACCCACTATTAGACTATTTTACAGGAACTTCTTTTCCACAGCTCATAAAACGGAGGAAAGGGTCCTGAAAGATATTGTTAATAGAAATGTTATCCTTACAGACAAAAATCAGAAGATACAACTGACGATTTACTATAAAACCAAGAAAACGGCCAGCCTACTCATGAGAAACTCTCCAGACACTGAGCAGAATGCTCTAAAAGAGTCCAACATCGTCTATGCCGTCAAATGCCCTCTTGGGGACTGTAAGCCTCAAAACACTCAGTATATAGGTAAGACAATAACATCTCATTCCAGGCGTTTAACGATGCATAAGTAACAGGGCTCCATTAAGGAACATATAATCTCTTTCCACAACCAAACCATCACCAGAGAAATCTTAGCAAACAACACAGAAATCATCGATAGATACAGCGACAGCAGGCGGCTTGGCATCTGCGAGGCACTACACATCAAGAAGTCAACACCAGCAATCAACAGCCAATTAATGCTCAACTATGTTCTACCCACTTCAAGACTCCGCTCCAATATAGAAGCATCAAGAAATATGGGCCAATAGGCCGTCTGCAGTTACTTCCATCCTTCCCTTTAGCTCATACCCCGTTCTATACCCCGTTCTGGCTTGTGTTGAAAATTGTTTTCACCTCATCCAAAACTATTGTAACATATCACCTCACCGATATGCAGGTATAAAAAGATGAATGCTGTTTAAACTCTATTCAGTGTTAGTTGTGTGTGTAACCTAAAGTCTTTGAAAATGTAATAAGTTTTTACGAAATGCGTTCTAGCGTCGCGTCAGACTAGAAATAAAATTGAATTTTGGAGAACTCATTTTTCAATAACCATCGACAGTGAAAAGAAACATAAGAAATATTGAGAAAATTCGTGTTAGAATTATTAATCTTACTTTTTCGGTTATATTTAATAATATATGTCTACAGGAAAGACTGCTACAAAAATATACTAAATATATATATATATATATATATATATATATATATATATATATATATATATATATATATATATATATATATATATAATATATATGCACATACTTGCTTGAACCACAAGTGAAGATTAACAATCTTTCGACAACACCCACCAGAGGGCCTCGAATCCAGAAAGCACAACTACCTTCCAGTAGCTGCCATAACTAGTATGCCTTAACCCACTACACCAAGTCATATATATATATATATATA
>WNGS01000951.1:0-12247 GCA_020271785.1 Procambarus virginalis | reverse complement strand
GGTCTTCCACAGTGCCATTCTCTTATTATTGTTGTTGTTATAGATTCAGCACTGGCTATGGTGATCCCGTGTGGACTTACCTGGCACAGGAGCGGGGCAAGTAGCACTGGCTATGGTGATCCCGTTTGTGGACTTCCTGGCACAGGAGCGGGCAAGTAGCACTGGCTATGGTGAGCCCGTAGTGGACTTACCTGGCACAGGAGCGGGCAAGTAGCACTGGCTATGGTGATCCCGTAGTGGACTTACCTGGCACAGGAGCGGGGCAAGTAGCACTGGCTATGGTGATCCCGTAGTGGACTTACCTGGCACAGGAGCGGGGCAAGTAGCACGGCTATGGTGAGCCCGTAGTGGACTTACCTGGCACAGGAACGGGGCAAGTAGCACTGGCTATGGTGAGCCCGTAGTGGACTTACCTGGCACAGGAGCGGGGCAAGTAGCACTGGCTATGGTGAGCCCGTAGTGGACTTACCTGGCACAGGAGCGGGGCAAGTAGCACTGGCTATGGTGAGCCCGTAGTGGACTTACCTGGCACAGGAGCGGGGCAAGTAGCACTGGCTATGGTGAGCCCGTAGTGGACTTACCTGGCACAGGAGCGGGGCAAGTAGCACTGGCTATGGTGAGCCGTAGTGGACTTACCTGGCACAGGAGCGGGGCAAGTCGCACTGGCTATGGTGAGCCCGTAGTGGACTTACCTGGCACAGGAGCGGTGCCGTCTGCCATTCTCTTTAATCAAGTGCGTTAAATATATCTGCTTAAACCTGATCAATACATGAAACGTTCCTCTCCCCCTCTCCTTGTCTCAGGGTAACTCGTCCGTGGGTATATTTTCTCGTATTCTGTTAAGCATACTTTGTTGGATATGTTGTATTGTTTGTAGTGTTCTTACGTAGATATACCCTCTGGTATAATCTCCTGTATTTTTCCCTATGTGAAGCAAATTCGTCAAATGTCCCGTTTTGACTTGTTGCGTTAATTCTGTTATCAGGGTTTCAAAAGCTTCCTTTACGTCACATGAGCTTATCTGTACTGAAAAATTCCCCTCAGTTTGTTTTCAGCATTCCCCTCTGTTGTTTCCACCTGTCCATTCCCTCTGTTGTTTCCACCTGTCCATTCCCTCTGTTGTTTCCACCTGTCCATTCCCTCTGTTGTTTCCACCTGTCCATTCCCTCTGTTGTTTTCCACCTGTCATTCCCCTCTGTTGTTTCCACCTGTCCCTACGTTGCTTTATATATTACACACACAAGAAAATTACAACGAGATATCAATAAGAAAATCATTGAAGCAGGATGGCGGGGTATCGAACCTGCGTTCACGGTGGGTTTTCCAGGTCATAATTTTTATGCCTTATTATAGCTCCGTATTTTCTAAGGTGGAAAAAAATGACTGCAATATCGTCAGAAATCTGCTATTTGCACTAATTGCTTGTGACCGGAAGTCCTCCTGCTTGCAGTCTGCGGGAATGATTGAGGTCTGTTGCGGGTTTTTTGTTGTTGTTTAGACCCCAGACGAGACAGGAGAGAGAGCGTCGGGCGGAGTCATTTTGGCATCAATTTCTCCCATGTCGGGCCAGAATAAATGATGAAGCTCGCGGGGCTGAAGTCATTTTTTTTGTAAATTCAGACTATTTATAGATTTGAATCATATTTTGTATTACAAGTTATTATTTTAATGTGTTATTTTTGTTTGTTATGTAAATTATGTTACTGTTATAAGGGTCAGTGATTTGTTTATACAAGGAAATTACACCAACGTCATATGTAAATCAGAAATTATTTGGAGCAATGCGGAGGGTTCGAATCCTCCTCAGGGCTCCTACTGATTTTTTTTCATTGATATATATCACGTTAATAATTATTAATGTGATTTTTTATCCATTATTATATATTATTATTATTATTATTATTATTATTATTATTATTGTATTTTCTAGGAATATTTTATTGTTTTATGTCCCTTTTCTCTCTTCTTTCGTGGTTTCTCGTCACAGATTTCCATTCAGCATTCGGGAACGCGTCGTCCTATTGACTCGAAACTTCAAATACTAAAGTTTGTGGCAAATGTGGAGCTGCCATCGCCAGTTAAGCGCCGTAGCCCCTATGGCAGCTGTGTTCTGGCTGGTGATTGGTCGTCGGGTTATTCTCTCTGCCGTGTAGACGAAGCCTCGCCTCAGCGGCTTGATATCGTTGTCACTTGGTCAGGAGGATAACATTGTGTTCCTGTCGGGATTTTGCAGTTTAGTCCAGTTTATGTTGATTAATGTTTATTTTGTGTCTTAATTTATAATGTTTATTTTGTGTCTTAAATTGTAATGTTTTTATTTTGTAACATTTTCTGTTTCCGGAGAACGCGCTGCTAGAATAGTCGCGTCACCTGGCGAGAAGGGTGATCGAAGAGAGAGTGAGAGAGAGAGAGAGAGAGAGAGAGAGAGAGAGAGAGAGAGAGAGAGAGAGAGAGAGAGAGAGAGAGAGAGAAGAGCGAAAAAGCGAGGGATAGATATATGAAATGATACGGGCCGTGTCCATAGAGATTTATAAAGTGTTCATTATCAAAAATGTTATATCCGCCATCTGCTAGTATGAGTGTAAAATCGTAACTTCAACTCTTGCAGCTGCCTGTAGCTAGTCGACCCTTTGTACAATTGGGACAACACCAGTTACGACTGACGCCTTTCAACATTTTCGCCAGTGGGTCCACTGAGCACCACCTTGCATTCTTCTAGGACACTCCCGAATATCTCGTCCGAGAGATCTATTTGGTCGAAACATCTCCTAAGGTTTTAAGTCTATCCTCCTCTTGTTAATCGGTAGGTCACACAGTCTATCTTCGTCAGCATCTTGAAGGGATTGTTTCTAAGCAGGGTAAACTTTCCAGGTCTTCCTTATAGGGAAGACTTGTAAAAACTAGTTGGTTAGTATACTGCTCACTTCCTCCTCCCTTGACCGCTTGAAAAGGAGATGGTTTTCAGTGGTCCTGAGTCCGGGTGACTTCTCTAATTTCTTGTTTGACATTTTTATTTTATCGTACTGATCTGTTTTGTGTCTTCTGACAGTTATATTTTTCTTGTCCGAGAGATGTTTAATTCTGTTTGTCATTTTCTTGGGAGTGAGACGGGAGAGAGAGAGAGAGAGAGAGAGAGAGAGAGAGAGAGAGAGAGAGAGAGAGAGAGAGAGAGAGAGAGACAGAGAGAGAGAGAGAGAGGGACGGGGCAGGTTAGTGTTTGTCTTCCCCTTAACGCTGAGATGTTGAAGTTTAAATGAGATGCTCTCATTAAGGCAAGAGGGGATGAGAAGGATAAGTAAGAGAGAATGGGAAATTTAAGGCAAGAGGGGTACAGCAGCAAAAGGTAAGCCAAGAGGAAGTGAGAAGGGTAAGGCAAGAGTCTGCGGAGAGCACCCAGTGTTGCCCAAGGATGGGGAGGGAGGCACGCCATGAGGGAGGCGTCCTGGAGCACCTCCAGACGCCACACTAAGGTAATAAACACTAAGGTAAGGTCACAAAACTCAAGAGAGAACCTCTCGAGAACCTGGACAAAGGCCGCCACAGAAAGCCTATTGACTCATATCAGGTAGAACCATTTATGTCCATCCATAGTGGTAGTAGACTACTACTTTATCTACCCATATATATATATATATATATATAAAGCGTATAAGCTACGCTTGAAACATTCCATGGAGGGACTCCGCTTCTATGATGTTTCTATCATAAAGGCTACGAAAGTATACTCGAGTTAACCTAAGGGCCACTATCTCTAGTGGCTTCGATCAGGACAAGACGCCGGCGGCTTGTCTGATGTCACAGGTGATGACAGAACACGGCTAGACGACGTCAGACCGCACGCTGCTGATCTCTTCAGGCACGTCACGTGACACTATGGGAAGCGCGGTCGGTTCACAACCGAATGGGCCCGGGTTTGATTCCCGCAACAGGAGGGATCACCGGGTAATGGTTCATTACACGTGATGCCTCTCCTCACCAAATAGTAAATTGTTACTAGGGAGTTAGAAAACTGTTGTGTGTCGCATCATGGTCAGTCATTGACCTAATGAAGTTGGTCCTTCTGATGCGAAGATGATCATGAATCAGTATATCAGGTGGAAGGTCGGTGGCTGTGTGTCAGATGATGGAGGATGAGACCAAGCTGAGTGGGGAAGGCTCGTCCACACACGGGACACATGTGGCTGGGTGTTGACCAGACCTCACACTAGAAAGTGAAGGGACGACGACGTTTCGGTCCGTCCTAGACCATTCTCAAGTTGATTGTCCAGGACGGACCGAAACGTCGTCGTCCCTTCACTTTCTAGTGTGTGGTTTGGTTAACATATTTCAGCCACGTTATTGTGACTCCTCTGCATGTGGGTGAGTGCTGCTGCAGAGGTGGCGGTTGCTCTAGCTTCGCATGCAATGTGTTTCCTCTGGGCCTCGGTAGTCCGTCTATTTTTGCCGCATGGGCCCCCTGTGGTGACTTTGCTTTTCCAAGTGGGACGGTCCTGGGCAAGCGACTCCTAAGTTTTGGTGTTGATGTCCAGGTCTTTGAGGGTCACCTTAAGGCAGCGCTTGAATCGTTTCTTCTTCCCGCCAACAGAACGCGAGCCCTGGCATTCACCGCACAGCACTTGTGTAGACAATTAGCTATAACGGGCCTTCTGACACCGTGAGCTGCTCATCTGGACTGAGTTTTCTGTAGGAGGGTGTAGACGCCGGGAATATCGGCCCCTTCCAGGACCTCAGTGTCCAGGATTTTGCCACCTGTTACCTGATGGGGAGGTGTCTACTGAGACAGCTCAAGTGAAAGTAGTTTAGTTATTTAGCGTGTGTGCTGTAGACAGTCCCGGTCTTGCTATCGTAGAGAAGGGTGGTGATCACCACTGCACGGTAGACTATCAGTATGATGGTAAGGCCGAAGACCCTCCGCTCCCAGACCTTCTCACGGAATCTTCCAAGGGGCAGCACTGGTCTTGGCAATCGTGTTGTTGACTACTGCATCTATGTTCATAGCTCTTGAGAGTATGGTGCCAAGATAGGCGAAGTTATTGACTGCCTGCAGGTTCTGCCCCTTGACAGTGATATGCTGGTCTGGTAGGGTATTCTTGGCGCGGTTTGGTACGTGACTTCAGTATTTTTGGTGCTGGTGATGAGACCGAAATTGTCGCAGGCTTGTGACAAGCTGTCCATTTCGTGCTGCATCATTTGCTCTGTTCGCAGTCATCAGCAAACATGAAGTCACTTATGACAGCTTCCTTCATCTTTGTAACGGCCTGTAGGTGCCTGAGGTTGAACAGCCCACCGTCAGTCCTGTATCTGATGGGCATTCCATCCTGGCAATCACGGAAGGCATCAGTGAGCATGACCGAGAATACCACGCTGAAGAGTGTTGGGGCGAGAACCCAGCCCTGCTTCACACCGTTTGTAACCCGGATTGCTTTTGACTCGTGTCCATCGTCCAGTACTTTTACCATCATCACCTCGTGGAACTGTTTGACAATCGCAGAGAATTTGCCAGGAGATACAAACTTCTCCATTATCTTCCACAAGCCATCTCTGCTGACCGTATAGAGTAATAGGGTAGCGGCATATTGCTGTGTATACCTAATTTTACTAATAAAAAAACTGACCACGACCCTATTTTTCAGAGGGGCCATATTTTTTCTATTAGCAAAATTAGGTATACGCAGCAATGTGCAGCTACCCTATTTTATATGAGGTATTACATAGTGTAGATCAAGAACTAGTTATAGGTTCAACTAACTTTCCCATCTCACAGGAAGGTTAGTCATACATGGAATCAAGGGGGGGGGGGAGGGGAATACCAGCCTCAATACAAAACAACTCTGACTAATAATCAGGTGAGAAAATAAAATGTAAGGCTGATATATTAGCCCCCACTAACAAAATCTGGATACAGCACACGAATACCTTCCAATATTCTTGAGTGTATGGTCAGGCCGACGAAAATCATGAAGAGGTCAATATGCTGCTTTTGCCATTTTTCTTGGAGCTGCCGTGTAGCAAATATATCGACAGATCTGCGTTCTGTGCAGAAGCTGCATTGGCTTTCTGGGAGGAGAGCCTGCTCAAGGTGTTGAAGGAGACGGTTGAGCTGGATACGAGTCAGAATCTTCCCAGCGATGGACACGAGTGAAATACCCCAATGATTATCGCAAGACTGCCGGTTGTCTTTCCTCTTGTAGATGGAAGAGATTTGTCAGTTTCTGCATCATGGCTGGGCCTCCTGTTCTGTACACTTCAGCAGGGATTGCATCTGCTCCTGGCACTTTGCCACAGGAAAGCTGCTTGACAGGAATATCTACATGGTCAGGAAGCGTCCTGACTTTTTCTTCTGTGGGAGGTTTATCAAGGTCCTGGATGATCTCCACTTGAGGCAGGCGAGCAATGGCGTCATCGTTGATTGAAGTAGGCCAAATAAGGTCGTGATCAAAGTGTTCAACCCATCTGTTCATGACCTGCTTCTTCTTTTTCAGCAGTTGAGTCTCATCTGCATTGAGGAGGGAAGCAGAGCCAGAGGGCTGTGGTCTATACATAGCCTTCAGAGCGTCTTAGAAATGTTTGGTGTCGTGATTACGTAACCTTGGATTTCTTCGGCCTTCTTGCTAAACCATGCGACCTGCATCTCACGGAGTTTCCAATGCGACATTCTTCGGGTACTGGCAAAGGCATCTTTCTTCCCTTGTGATGTAGGGTCATTCTGGTGTGCACGGAACATTTGATGTTTTTTTACAGCAATACCTGTATCTCCTCATCGTTTTCGTCGAACCATTCCTGGTTTCTTTGGGTTGCTGGTCCGAGGTGGTCATGGGCAGTAGAGTAGACTGCATCTCTGAAGACTGTCCACCTCACCTCGATGTTGTCCTGGCCATTCTGTGGTATGTCTAGCATCCTGCCTTCTAGGCCATTGGAGAATCCTTTACTAACTTTGCTGGTCTTCAGTTTAGCAACATTATCTCCACAGTCTTCTTACCTTGGGAGATCTTCTTGTGGGCAGGATGCGAAGTTTTTACTTGGGCACAATGAGGCGATGGTGAGTCCAGCAGTTGGCACCACACATGGCCTTAGTCACTCAGGTCCTGCCTGTCTTTCTTCCTGGTGATAATATAATCAGATGCCAGTGCCTAGAGGGTGGGTCTGTCCCTACTCTACCGTTGAAGTCCCCGAGGATTATGAGCTTCTCTGATTTTGAGACTGCTGTAATGAGGTTGTCGACTTCCACGTAGAAGTTTTCTTTGATGTTATCTGGATTGATCATGGTTGGGGAATATGCTCTGATCAACTTGCACTCCTCTTGCTTCCAAGCAGAAGCTGGAGCGTCATTAGGCGGCCGTTGATGTCCCCTGGGACTTGGCAAGTTTTCCGGCGATGTGACCTTAAGTTTCCTTAAGGTCTTCTCCTTCACTGGACAGAAGGTGCCTCCAGGCGACAGACACAAGATACACCCTTAGAGTTATCAATATAATGTTAAGAGGTATTGTGCCTGAGGTGAGGAGATGAGACAGAGGTCTGGGAGAGATGGATGGGGAGGGGGGGAGGGGTTTAAATCACCTACAAGACGCTCCCACCGCCCACTACACCACCCAGGTCACCTCCAAGACGCCCCACCGTCCACTACACCACCCAGGTCACCTCCAAGACGCCCCACCGTCCACTACACCTCCCAGGTCACCTCCAAGACGCCCCCACCGTCCACTACACCTCCCAGGTCACCTCCAAGACGCCCCCACCGTCCACTACACCTCCCAGGTCACCTCCAGGACGCCCCCACCGTCCGCTACACCACCAGGTCACCTCCAAGACCCCCCCACCGTCCACTAAACCACCCAGGTCACCTCCAGGACGGCCCCCACCGTTCACTACACCACCCAGGTCACCTCCAGGACGCCCCCACCGCCCACTACACCTCCCAGGTCACCTCCAGGACGCCCCACCGCCCACTACACCACCCAGGTCACCTCCAAGACGCCCCGGAGATAGCGTTGGTGGTCTAACAAGAACAATGAAAGATGGGATTTAGTGGCTGTAAATGGAGGAAGTCTGGGAGGGAAGATTAGGGTGAGAGAAGAAAGGGGTGAGGAGGGAGAGGGGTGGGTGAGAGAGGTGGGTGAGGGGGGGGGTGAGAGAGGTGGGTGAGGGGGGAAGGGAGGTAGGTGAGAGAGGGGGGGGGGGTGATGGAGAGATTATAAAGTAATTTAGCGTCGCTGCACCTTGACAAAAACATCATCTTGAGTTAGGTTTTACGCCCGGGATATATAAGACCTAAGAAGCCTCCGCTTGGGACATATATGACCCGGGAAGCCTCCGCCTGGGACATATATGACCCGGGAAGCCTCCACCTGCGACATATATGACCCGGGAAGCCTCCACCCGGGACATATGACCCGAGACATATATGACCTGGGAAGCCTCCACCTGGGACATATATGACCTGGGAAGCCTCCACCCGGGACATATGACCCGAGACATATATGACCTGGGAAGCCTCCACCTGGGACATATATGACCCAGGAAGCCTCCACCTGGGACATATAAGACCCGGGAAACCTCCACCCTGGACATATATGACCCGGGAAGGCTCCACTGGTACATATATGACCCGGAAGCCTCCACCCGGACATATATGACCCGGGAAGCCTCCACCCGGGACATATAAGACCCAGGAAGCCTCCGCCTGGGACATACATGACCCAGGAAGCCTCCACCCGGGACATATAAGACCCAGGAAGCCTCCACCCGGACATATATGACCCAGGAAGCCTCCACCCGGGACATATATGACTCTGGAAGCCTCCACCCGGGACATATATGACCCAGGAAGCCTCCACCCGGGACATATATGACCCAGGAAGCCTCCACCCGGGACATATATGACCCAGGAAGCCTCCATCCGGGACATATATGACCCTGGAAGCCTCCACCTGGTACATATATGACCCAGGAAGCCTCCACCCGCGACATATATGACCCAGGAAGCCTCCACCTGGTACATATATGAGCCGGGAAACCTCCACCCGGGACATATATGACCCAGGAAGCCTCCACCCGGGACATATAAGACCCAGGAAGCCTCCACCCGGGACATATATGACCCTGGAAGCCTCCACCCGGGACATATATGACCCAGGAAGCCTCCACCCGAGACATATATGACCCAGGAAGCCTCCACCCGGGACATATATGACCCAGGAAGCCTCCACCCGGGACATATAAGACCCAGGAAGCCTCCAGCGTCTGCTTCCTTACATTCTCCAAAACCTCTATTATATTTGAGGGAACAAAAGCTCAAATTTATTGTTCTGCGAAGCGTCATTACTTTCTTATCTCGCTAAGACGCTGTCTTAAGTGTCACTTACAGCACCTGAACGCTGGGGGAGAGAACGCCTTCAGGTTGGAGGTTCCTGAACGCTGAGGGGAGTGAACGCCTTCAGGTTGGAGGTTCCTGAACGCTGGGGGGAGTGAACGCCTTCAGGTTGGAAGTTCCTGAACGCTGGGAAGAGAGTGCCTTCAGGTTGGAGGTTCCTGAACGCTGGGGGAGAGAACGCCTTCAGGTTGGGGGTTCCTGAACGCTGGGGGGAGTGAACGCTTTCAGGTTGGGGGTTCCTGAACGCTGGGGGGAGTGAACGCCTTCAGGTTGGGGGTTCCTGAACGCTGGGGAAGAGAACGCTTTCAGGTTGGAGGTTCCTGAACGCTGGGGAAGACAGTGCCTTCAGGTGTGATGTACCTTGTTAAAAACTCTGACTGTATTTAGTGACTTCTAAACTACACACAGTACTGAAAAAAAAACCGGCCAGCAATGCAGATTAAGGCTGAATAATATTAAGTTAAATCTTAATTATTGTCTAAGATGACGATTAAAAGTGGCAAGTTAAATGAACACAAAGATAAACAAAATATTGAATACACCCCAATAAACAGCATGGAAGTTGAAGCTCCAGGCACAGTCTTTATGAACGAGATCCAAACCTCAGACAACATAATTGATATTAACACGAGCACAGAATACTGTGAAAGAGAAGTTATAACATGTCGATGCACTTAGCCCCCAGGGTCCTGACTCGTGGAATTCAATATTCATGCAGAAATGTAAAGTTAAAGCAGCGCGAACGCTCAGTATAATATCGAAAAACGGCTGGGGAAAAGTAAATATCGAAAAATAGGTTAGGTAACGGAAGCACTTAAGTCAGCAGATATAGCTCCACTGTACAAGAGAGGTAGTAAAGCTTTGGCTAAAAAACTATAGACCAGACGCACTGACGTCACACATGATACAAGTTTTTGAGTGATTCAGAGCTCCAGTTGTATGGAGAACAATGAACTTTGCAACCCAGGTCAGCATACGGGTTTAGAGCGGGATGATTCTGTCTTTCGCATTTAAGCGACCCCCCTATGACAAAATCACGGATACATTAGAAGAGAATGGCCTCGGGCCGGGCTTGGGGAGTAGAAGAACTCCCAGAACCCCATCAAACAGGTATCACGCAGAAACAAAATGCAGATATTGCATGCACTTTGCAAAAATAAGTGTAACCATGGAGCCCATAACATGAGAGCAGTATAGGAATAACGGGTACAGTGGGGCGTTGGAATTTTAATTTTATGTCAAACAGAATGCAAAGAGTAACAGTTAAATAAAACAGCAGACACTGGGAAAAAATATACAAGCTAATGTTATTAGGCTTCAAATGGACGACGGAAAACAACGAGAGTAAAAACAGTGATGAGTTGCGGTACTTGGGTGTAGCAGGAATGAAGAACTAAAGCGAAATACGAAATACAAGACTCATGCAAACCTAGTCGTAGAAAGAAGCGTAAAAATTCTGGAAATTGTGATGTCTCACGACCTGACATTTAGTGAGTATAACCGAGCAAATACAGCATCAGCCTGGAAAATGATGGCATGGATTATAAGAACGTTAAAAAAAACAAAGGACCTACATCAATGATTATACTATTTAAATCACTGGTGATGTCCGCCTTGAGTACTGCTTAGTACTCACTTTCCCTTTCAGAGCGGGAGAGAGGGAACTATCCTCTTGGAGAGGATTGGAGAGAGATTTGCTGAAATAGAAGGAATAGAGAGAACATATACATACCCTCCCAGCGAGCATAAGAAATATTGCCGGAACAACCGTGGACATCTTCAAGAGGAAACTAGATTATTTCCTCCAAGGAGTGCCGAACCAACCGGGCTGTGGTGGGTATGTGGGCCGCTCCAAGCAACAGCCTAGTGGACCAAACTCTCACAAGTCAAGCCTGGCCTCGGGCCGGGCTTGTGGTGTAGAAGAACTCCCAGAACCCCATCAACCAGGTATCAAGGAAAAGTGCCAAGCCATTACGACTATATAGCACTGTGAAGGGGTCAGAATAAGACCTGAGATTGGAGAGAGATTTGGAGAGGGATTTTACATACCAGTTGCGTTTCTCCTGGGAATATATATATATAATTAATATACTATATATATATATATATATATATATATATATATATATATATATATATAATATATATATATATATATATATATATATATTATATATAATGGAAGTCCAGGTCCCAAATTTGCACAGTAAAATAACAATGTACCGGAGCGAAAGGTAAGGAAGGAAATGCAGAATGAACCCGTAGGCGTGCTCAGCAGGTGCCGTTATCTTGCAGATCTTGAAGATTATTTGAGATGATTTTCAGGATTTTTTTTTAGTAGTCACCGCGGCCCGGTCCTCGACCAGTGCCTCCACCCCCAGGAGGGCAGCCCGTGACAGCTGACTAACACCCAGGTACCCTAGTTTATACTGCTAGGTAACAGGGGAATAGGATAACCTAGGAATAGTATAGCACACATAAGCCCCTAAATTAGGCCATACGATTACCCACACATTTTAGGACTAGGGTGAGCTAGATTAGGGCCTAGGATGTATATATTGTTTTGTGTCAGCCATTTGGGGTATACCAGTAGAACAAAAATTGTAATTTGTACACAACAGTACATTTTTGTGCGTTCTATCTGCTGGGTTTCGCGTACCTAGTAAACTCATGTAGGCCCTTATATTATTATTTATTTATTTATTTATTATTTATTTATTTATTTTATACAAGAAGGTACATTGGGATTGTGAGGACACATAACACACTAATTACACTCTTGTAAAGCCACTAGTACGTGCAGTGTTTCGGGCAGGTCCTTAATCAAAGAAAATTTTAAGTAGGTAAATACTTGTAAAATTTATAAAAATGATAACA
>WNGS01000950.1:85128-101912 GCA_020271785.1 Procambarus virginalis | reverse complement strand
ATTTTGTGTATATTTTTCAGGTGTGCTGTTCGCTTAACATTGGAGAAGATGTTGTACAAGAATTATTAAGTGAAGAGTTTGTCAAGAACGAAGGAAGAACTACCAAGAAAGAGTTACGGAAGAAAATGACAAGCCCTATTACCTAGAAGCAAGTTTATGAAAGAAAAAAAGTTTCTCTCCTAATTGTTGGGTGAAAGTCTTATTTTTATCAAAGTTCAAGATGAGGATTTATTTTTCTCCTGGGAAATTACAAACCACTCAAGTGCATTACTCATAATTATTAGTTTATCAGGAGAGGATTAAAGCAAGAGAATAGCTTGTTCTAAATTTCCATAACTGGAAATGTAAGAATGTTTGATATATTTTTGAAAACAAAAGTGTCATGGACGTGTCAATCAAAACTTATGTTCATGTAGAATCTTACGTTCAACCTTTTCTTAAAAACAATGTATTTTATTTGTAAGATTCAGTAAAACTAATGTCCTCAAACAAATATATATATATATAATTTGTATACTCATTGAAAGATTGTTTTTAAAGGAAAAGTTTGCAATTAATCTGTATTTATTAGTTCAGTTTAATTATTTACATAAACATACCAGTAGGGTTGCTGGTATTTTCACCCACTGGTGTAATGCCACCCCAAGTGTTCCCATCATATAGTAACCTTCAACACGTTATACAAAATATTCTTCACCCACTTGTGTAATAAGACCACAAATGTCTCCACCATATTGTAACCAACACATTATTACATAAAATATCTTGCCATCTTCTGAAATGCTGTCTTGTTAATTATAAAGGACACTCATTTTATAACTATTGCAAAGGGAAACTTACTTGTCAGATGTGTATTTTTCACTAATGTAAAATAACACTAGTAAATGTATAATTGATATTAATGTTTTTGTTTGTCATTTGGCATAATAACATTGTCATTGTTCAATACCATAGTTGCATTAACTTGTGGAGCTGTTCATCACACCACCAGCCAACTTGTGGAACTATTCGTCACTTGGGAAATTACCATGTCCAATATAAAAACTAATGCAACAGCCATAAAATGCTGTTAATTTGCATTAATTCAAGTAGTTAATGAATACATTAATCAATTCATAAAAATATTAGAGAATGGGAAATTCACCTAACTAATGATACACTAATCCTCCAGTCTAAAGAGCTTGTAACCCAATAGGTGCTAAGTAGCCGCCTCTGCTTGGTGCCTTTTAATAATTACTTGTAACCCAATAACATTATACATTCAATTATTGAGATTACACAACCCTCTTTACTCTTCTGTAAATTTGGCACCTGACTAGCTAGCGCGGGAGGAGGAAGCAACCATTGTGTTTTGTTAAGGAACCTTTAGACCGACCAGAACGGGCCTCTCGCAACACAAACTCGACCAGAAAGTCCCAGAATGCAACGTGACTGAAAATAGTCTATTGCCGCAACTTGCGGAATAAGGGAAGTGCCAGAGCTGGGTTTGTCTATTAGCTCAGATTAGTTGGACAATGATTCAGTGTCGGCTAAATCGATAGGAAACTAGGAAAACTACTCAAAAGGGAAAGTCTAATTAATTTACATTTTGAGACTATGAAGACTGATGCCCAGTACGTTGGTGCTGGCATGCCTCTCTTTAAGTCAGAAACGTAAGCCTGGCTGCTCTCCTTCCTTCCCGGCAGGTTAGAAGGAGTTTGCTTCCCCACCCTCTGACTTTCACTGCATCCCCTCCTATTACGGAGTTGAGCCCCCTGTCCCGGCTATGGTAGTTCCTTTAGTCCCCGATTCTGTGTGTTGCTGCCCTCGCTGTGGTGCGCTCCCTTCTCTGTTACCTCCTTCAGCTCCGGACCCTGTCTGTCCACCTCTGGTCAATTACCCCACTTCCTTACCTCTATTGCCATTGCAAATGTTCCCATGCCCCCCTGATTAACCCTGATTTCACTGATCTTCTTTAATATACTGTGTCGTTGCCTTTGTCTCCTCATTCCTCTCTTGCTATTCATTTCTCTTTTTAACAATGTCTATTCTTCATGGAATATTCGTAAATTTTATGCCAATTTCCATGAATTCTAACTTCTGATAACACAGTTTTCACCACTTTGTGTTTGTCTCCAGGAACCAATGCTTGGCGCTCGTCCTGATCACTTTCGTGGATATTCCTTTCTCTTCATCCCCCCCCCCCTGTCCCCCGTCACCGGGAGCCTGACAACTGGGTGGACAGTGCTTCCGATTCTTTGTTCTGAGGTTCCGGGTTTGATTCCCGGCGGAAGCGGAGACTAATGCGCAAATGTTTCTTTCACCCTGATGGGCCTGGTACCTAGCAGTAAATAGGTACCTGGGAGTTAGCTGCTATACGGGGTGCTTCCTGGGGGTGTGTAACAAAAGGAGGCCTGGTCGAGGACCGCGCCGCGGGGATGCTAAGCCCCGAAGTAATTTTAAGATAACCTCAAGATAACCCACCTTCAGCTTCTGTTGGGGACCATAACTAGTGCTCTGTTGATTCCTATTGATATTCCCTTCGTCCCCGCCTATTCAATGTTCTGCTGCCCGTATCTTTTGTGAGTAAACGGTATACAGTCTGCCATTTATCTCTCCCCAAATGTCCCGCTTTCTCTTTCTGATCTTAAGTACCTGTTGAACTCCTTACCAGAATCTGCTCCTGTTGGGTGATCTCAACTTTTGGCATACCCTCTGGAGGATATGCTCAAACTATTTGTCTTCTATTCTGCTCCGTCTCTTCTGAATTCTGGTGAACCCACTCAATTGGACACCTGCACTCGCATCCTCTCCTGTCTTGATCTTTCTTTCTGCTCGACCTCTCTACATAGATTTCACATGGCGGGTTCTTGATGACCTCCATAACAGTGACCATTTCCCCATCCTTGTCTCCTTTTTATCTTTTCACCATCCCTCTCCTTCCCTAGGTGGCAGTTTGCCAAAGCTTATTGAATGGAATCTATTCACCCTCCATGCTACTCTTTCCGACCTCTCCACCGAGCCTTCCTTTTTTCATGACACCTCCGCTCTATTCCTTGCTCTGCCTCCCGGGGCGCGCAGAGGTTCGTTCCCTGGTGGAATGGGGACGGTGCTTAGGCTTTCCGCTGTAAGGAAGAAGCAGCCTGGAAGAAACTCCGACGCCGGCAGACGGCTTAGTCTTTTCTTTTCTTTTGGAAGGCAAGTGCGGTGGCCCGTTGGACCATCCGTACAACTAACGGTGAGAATTGAAAATCTTATGTTTCCACCATTACGTCCGATACTCCTCAACCGCAGATCTGGAAGAAAATCCGCAAGATAGCGGGTAAGTTTGTTCCAGATGTCTCACCGGTTCTCCACCTCCGTAGTACTCTTGTGGCTGACCCAGTGAAGGTCGCGACCGATCTGGGTTACCACTGTTCGACTGTTAGCTTCGGTTTTCATCTTCCTCAATTCTTCCTTCTTCGTAAGTCCGTTTTTAAATCTCATCCCTTAGGTTTCCACACTCATCTCCGCCTCCCCAATAACGATCCCTGCTCTCTTTCCGAACTTCAGTTTGCTCTGGCTCTCTGCGGCTCTACAGTAGCGGGCCCAGAAGACATTCATTATGAGCTGCTTCGCCATCTCCCTCCTTACACGTCTCGGTATTTACTGAATCTGTATACCCGTACCTAGGCGTCGCCGTCGGTCCCCGATGACCTACGAACAACCGTTCGATGCAGTTGTTCTCCCTCTTCGGAAACCGGGATCTCTCGGGACATCCCATAAAGACTTCCGCCCTATTGCCCTCACGAGTTGTGTCTGCAAGCTCTTTGAACGTTTGGTAAATGTTTGTTGATGTGGTTCTTAGAACATCATCACCACTCACCTTGTTGAGGTATTCATCACACACCACCCACGTTGTTAAGATATTCATCACACCACCACCTTGTTAAGATATTCATCACACCACCACCCACCTGTTGAGATATTCATCACACTAGCATGCATCTTGTTGAGATATTCATCACACCTTGCAGATAAGGGAGAGACGGACATCAGTAAATGTGCCCAGTCAGCTGATACAGTCCAATCCATAGATCTTTTGATTCATATTCCAGTAAACCATCTTGGTCCAATCATGCTCCATCTGAAGTAAGTCATAAAGACATTAACTATTCTCTTTACTGCAGGTACTGTAAAACTTATCGACACCTTATTGATAAATGTCCCAATCCTAATTGCAGAACTACTAGCACTGCTTCACATAAGCCTAAGCTTCAACCATCTAAGCCTGTGTTACATGTAAATGTTCCCGTTATTGAGCTTACTTTATTGGACAGACGTGTGTGTATGTAGGAACTGTATCCTCCAACGGTAGAGATTTCGAGGGTAAGAGCTCCATAAGCATCTTGAGGGACACAGCTTCGCTACAGTATATTCTACTAAAAGCCGCTGCACCTCAAGTCATCTACACGGGAGAAACAGTCTTGATCACTGACCTCACTGCAACTACACCATACCCGTTCGTCACAGTCCACCTGGAGTGTCTATTCATTCGTAGATAGGTCCATGTCGCAATTCGGGAAAAACCTTTTCCCATGCCAGGTGTGGGGAAATATACCAGGATTGATATAAGAGGAGAATTCCATAGGAACGAAAAATGTGAAACTAAAAAATTAATTTATTAAAAAGGTGCAAAATAATTAGACTTATCTAAATGCAAGGTTCCTATGCTGGATTGTAAGTCCACTCCTCTGTGATCTTGATACTGGTATTGTAGCGGCTGTATATGTTTTTTTATTAAGGCCTGTCGGCCGTCTATCACTCCATCAAGGAGGACGTAATGTATAGAGGGGTTAATAGCAGGTAGGGTCCTTATGACTGACTGTCCTGGGACATCAATTGCAAAACTACACATTACCTGCAGGTAGACCCTCACATTTAACTTGTAAATTTAAACAAGGCTGTGATAAAACAGGTCTATGACTGCAAACACTGGTAAGGTTCATGATGTAGGACCCGAACAGTATACACTGTCTAGCCTAGTCCTATGAACTATATAGCAGTCAATAAGAATGTGCTAGTGCACACAACATGATATAATTACACAAAGATATATGTAAATTTGCATAAAAAATATTATATGCAATAAAATAAAGTAACACGATAAATTAAGATTAATGGATAAGGTAATTAAATATAATAAGTTATAATAAAGAATTATATACACAAGATATGGATATTCAGCAATATAAGCTCGCTGCATGAGTAGGTCAGAACTTACTGACGATGAGGCGTTGCCACGCTTCCTAGCGACTCTCAATTTATATATATGGATGCATTACTGTCCTAAAGCATGCTAATTGGCCAATCTACGTTCGAAAACAATTAATAACTTATCCAGAATTGAGAACCGGAGCCTATCCGATAGTAGCCAGATGGTGTCTCTTTTACTGAGATCAGGGTCTGTATTTTAATGATGAATATGGCAGCTTAATGATGATGATTTGGATGTCACAGCGTTGCTGTAAAGGATTCTAGTTGCTTGCTCAGATATGGAGTGCCCGTTGTTGCGTCTCACTTGGTAGATGAGGTGGTGGTGGGGCCTCACTAGTCGGTGGACCTCCACACTCTCGATTTTGGATATATGTACCAGGGATTCCTTCCTACATACAGTTCAGACACTCTCCCAGTATTAAGGGAGCTATTACTGAAGATTATCAATAGTTTGTGTGTAAATATCTGGCTGAGAAAGTCTACAGCCCTAGACACGTTTGCACTCCTGGATGTAAACACGGGCCGCGTGAGGCCTCTTAAAAATAATGTCACTTTTGGCTGGTACGAGCGCTATGGCCAAATTTGGACGTAATTTGAAATGAAATCGACTCACAAAAGTGACGTACTGTTCCGTTTTCTGTTTGAGTCGTCCGGTTTACTCGGCAAGCTTAGAAAAGGATTCTTTCCATTAACGTTTTTCATACCGTTTTGAAACTTTATGAGAATTTCTTGCCCACCTAACCTATCAGAGGACCCTTAACTTACTGTTGTTGAAAAAAAATCCCAAATTTATATTCATTTTTTTTTTAATTTTCAAATAACGTCCATATTCGGCCATAACGGTCACAAGCGTCGTTCTTTTTAAGAGGACAGGTTGGGGGCTCCACCGGCGTCTGCCCGTGGCGTCAGACAAGGTGGAGGCAATGTTTATAAAATGATTATTTTCATTATTTAGACTGATTATTGGGATAAAATTATATCACAAGATGATTACTTAGTGGATTTATAGATTATTGGCAGAACATGATAGTACCATTTGTTCTTTATTAAGAATTTTGAAATTACATCACTGGAAGCTATAAATTTGGTTCCAGCAATATTTTTCATGACCTGGAAGCTTCAAGATTCTGGAGAACACATGTACAATGTAACATAACCATTGAGCTCAATAGTGTACTTGATCACATGGTCATGTAGGCTGCTAATGTAGATGAAGATGATCCTTAAATCATCAGTAGATATGATTCTGAGCTAAGTTATAGATATGTTAAGGAAATATTACATTCCTTAGATAATAATTGATATATCGAGTGGAATTTTCGACACCAGGAATTCAACTTCTCCTGGGCAACGACTTGGCCAACCAGCAAGACTCCGCCAACTTGATCATCTGCGACAAACCCCAGGTAGGTGACTCAGCCACGGAAGACGATCCTGCCATGACTTATGCAGCAGAGGAAGAGGTAACCGTGACAGAAGAATCAACAGACATCTCCCAGCCTGTTCTAGTGACCACCCGTGCTCAAGCCGCTCAACCACAATTAGCAGCAGCTGTCCCTCAAGACATGCGAGGCCTCCCTCCTAATCTCAACCAGTTGGAGTTCCGTAATTTACAACAATCTGACATTTCTGACAGAGTTTTATACTGACACTAATCAAATACAGTACCGTAAATATAGACCCATGAAACTCAAGGCAGAGGATGATTGGGTTAATGTGAATCAGTGGTTCCAACATCTTTAAGAAAAGAGATTATCTTTGACACTAGTGATAAATGTAAAGTTTTGAGGCTAGGTAATGATGATAGAGTTACAAGATACGAGCTAGATGGTGTTGAGATTGCGAAGTCGGATTGCGAAAGGGATCTGGGAGTTATGATTAGTAAGAATTTAAAACAAAAGGATCAATGCATGAATGTTCGTAATAAGGCAAATAGGACACTGGGATTTATTAATCGAAGCGTTAGTAACAAGACACCTGGTGTGGTTCTTCAGCTATATCTTGCTCTGGTTAGGCCCCATTTAGATTATGCAGTTCAGTTTTGGTCGCCGTACTATAGAATGGATATAAATTCACTTGAACGTGTCCAGCGTAGGATGTGTAACGTACGTTTATGTTACGTTGTTGGGTAGATTAGATACAGTGTTTAGTGAGTTTCATATTTATTTAGTAGTCCTGGATACAGCAGTGTCGTAGACGTTGAGACGAAGCCTGGAGCAGAGCAGAGAGCTGAGTGAGGCCGGAGTCGTGGAGCTCTATGCGGGAGAGCGTGGCGGCTCGATTGGGAATTGCGAGTGTCTGAACTCGGGAAGCGATAGCATTGTAGCTGGATGTGGTCGTAGTCTGCTGTCTGCTCTGTGTCGAAGCTGTAGCGTCTTGGGTCGACTAGAACTGCCCAAGCCAAGTACTACATTCTTGACTGGAGATTGTACTATCTTCTATTCATCATATTGTTGCTTATATGGTGATTACACCCCAGCTTCCTCCAACAAGGTGAGGAGAGTATTGGGGAAAGGATTGTAGCTTCTGTAATTAGTTATGCTATGAAGATAATGAGATAATGGAGCGAGTATAAGATTAACTCGCGACAGGACTCCCCCTGCCAGGGAATGGAAGAAAAGCAATACAACAAAAATACGAGGCTACTGTTCCCTGGGTCGCTGTGGAGCATGTAGTCCGGTGCCAAAAGATGCAGGCAGTGTGTGGACATGCTCGGTGTTGCAGGAGAGAAGAATGTGCATGATTGTTGCGTCCTTGGGTCGCTGGTGGAGCATTTAGATCCGGGGCGGATGGGCTAGGGCACCAGGACAATAGGAGGTAATGTAGGCACGTAGTTAGGACAACGAGGGAATCACTGCAAGAGCTGAATTGTCCTGGAGGCGACGAAGAGTCGGAAACGCAAGCTGTAGGTCCAAGATGCTTGAGTCGGCAGAGTATCAGAATGCAGTGTACGTGTAGATGAATCTGACGAAAGAGCAGCTGTCGTGGGAGTCCCTGTAGAACAAGCAGTGCCCTGGCAGCGACGGAGAGTCGGCAGGACAGGCTGTAGATCCCACATGAAGTAGTTGCTGATGAAGCTGCCAGATGAGTGAGTAGCGATCGTGGAGCAGCAAGCCATAGTAGATGAAAATGCAGAGATGATCGCGATGAAAATCATGGCTGTGGCGAGGGTGTTGGCAGCGTTCCGTGACAGGTGGCAGCGGTCCACAGCAAGCAACAGCAGGAGTGAAGGTCCAGTGAGAGTCCATGTTGTAGTCCATCGTGGCTGGGTATCGTCGAAACTCTCTGGGGTCACCAATGTAACGGACGTTTATGTTACGTTGTTGGGTTCATTAGATACACAGTGTTTAGTGAGTTTCATATTTATTTAGTAGTCCTGGATACAGCAGTGTCGTAGACGTTGAGACGAAGCCTGGAGCAGAGCAGAGAGCTGAGTGAGGCCGGAGTCGTGGAGCTCTATGCGGGAGAGCGTGGCGGCTCGATTGGGAATTGCGAGTGTCTGAACTCGGGAAGCGATAGCGTTGTAGCTGGATGTGGTCGTAGTCTGCTGTCTGCTCTGTGTCGAAGCTGTAGCGTCTTGGGTCGACTAGAACTGCCCAAGCCGAGTACTACATTCTTGACTGGAGATTGTACTGTCTTCTATTCAACATATCGTTGCTTATATGGTGATTACACCCCAGCTTCCTCCAACAAGGTGAGGAGAGTATTGGGGAAAGGATTGTAGCTTCTGTAATTAGTTATGCTATGAAGATAATGAGATAATGGAGCGAGTATAAGATTAACTCGCTACAGATGACTAAGTTAATTCCCCAAATTAGAAATCTTTCATATGAAGAAAGATTAACAAAGCTTAAATTGCATTCACTGGAAAGGCGAAGAGTTAGGGGTGACATGATAGAGGTTTACAAGTAGATAAATGGACGCAACAAAGGGAATATTAATAGGGTATTAAAAGTATCAACACAAGACAGAACACGAAACAATGGGGTATAAATTGCATAAATTTAGATTTAGGAAAGACTTGGGTAAATACTGGTTCGGTAACAGGGTTGTTGATTTGTGGAACCAATTACCGTGTAACGTGGTGGAGGTGGGGTCCTTCGATTGTTTCAAGCGCGGGTTGGACACGTATATGAGTGGGATTGGGTGGTTATAGATAGGAGCTGCCTCGTATGGGCCAATAGGCCTTCTGCAGTTGCCTTTGTTCTTATGTTCCTATGTTTTTTTTTTTTTTTTTTTTTGAGATATATACAAGAGTTGTTACATTCTTGTACAGCCACTAGTTCGCGAAGCGTTTCGGGCAGGTCCCTGGAATACGATCCCTGCCGCGAAGAATCGTTTTTTCATCCAAGTACACATTTTACTGTTGCGTTAAACAGAGGCTACAGTTAAGGAATTGCGCCCAGTAAATCCTCCCCGGCCAGGATACGAACCCATGACATAGGGCTCGCGGAACGCCAGGCGAGTGTCTTACCACTACACCACGGAGACTGTTAATGTTCTTTCTAGCTCATGGCCCGAAGTCTCATTATGGCATCAATAAAACCTATAATGCACTTCTACAGGACTATTATTGGCCCGGCATGGCACGAGATGCAAAGACCTTTGTTAAGCTAGTCATACATGTCAAGTGGCAGGTAAACCTATTGTTCCTATTTCAAAGGCACCACATCCCTATTCCTGTACCTTCAGAACCATTTTTTAAACTCATTATAGACTGCTTGTACCCTTACCAAAACCCCACGCAGGCAACATGTACATCATCACTATAATGTGTCCAACCACCAGGTTCCCAACAGCAGTTCCCGTCAATAACATTACGGCAGCTACAGTTGTCAAGCACCTGTTGAAGATCTTTACTCAGTATGGTTTCCTAAAAGAGATACAAAGTGACTGTGGAACTAATTTCACCAGTGAATTGTTTAAGAAAACTCTTCAGGAATTTAACATCACCCAAGTCTTGTCCAGTCCATATCATCCTGCTTCACAGGGATCTCTGGAACGTAGCCATCAAACAATTAAGTCTTTGTTACAGAAATTTTGTATTGATACTGAGAAGGATTGGGATAAGCAATTAGATCTCTTTATGGTTATTTTCAGAAGTCTTCCTAATGAGTACCTTGGAGTATCTCCTTATGAGATGCTCTACGGTCGTAAATGTCGTGGTCCTCTTAAAGCTTTTAAAGATTCCTTGACGTTAACCACCTTCAGTGATTCCCTTAATGTGCCTCAGTTTCTTAAAAACTTGAGACATAAACTTGAACAATTACATAAGTTTGCTAGTGCTAATCTACTGACCTCCCAACAAAAGATGAAAGCACACTTTGACAAGAACACTAAGGTAAGAAAGTTTAATGTAGGAGACTTCGTCCTGGCATATTTTTCTATCCCAAGCTCTCCATTTCACAGTAATTTTTCAGGACCTAATCACATCAAAGAATGTGAGAACAACAACAACTACATTTTAGAGACTCCGGACCGGCGTTGCAAGACACAACTCTTGCCACGTCAACCTACTCAAAATCTTTCAAGGTAATCCTCCACCGGTCCTACTAAAGTATCCACTTTTACAGAGGGATATTCCAACAGTGACACATACACTGTTACTTCTCCATCTGAATGTACTGATAACATGAACACCGTGACATCTAACCGTGACATATTAAAAGATCTTCCCAAATACCTACAACATTCTGATAATAGTGGTCCTATGATCAAACTAATCTCATCCCAGAAAGAACTGTTTCAAGACACCCTTCAGGAAGGTAATTTAGTGCAACACGACATGCAGCTGCTCCCTGATACGATGCCCATCCGCATCTATACCACCTTACTACCGCATCAGTCTAACAGAAGAGAGAAGTCATGTTCGCAGAAGTACAGTACCTACTCAGCAATGGATTAGCTACACCTTGTGAGTCTCCTTGGGCTTCACCATACATACTGGTTCCCAAACCATATGGCAAGGTAAGACTGTGCACAGATTAGGGAAGGGTAAAGTCTCACAGTTAATGATTCTAACTCATGTTGCATCGGCGACATCTTAGATGCCATAGGTAACGCTAAATTCTTATCTTAAATAGACCTCTTAAAGGGCTATTACCAAATAAGTTTTTTTGAACGTGCTAAAAAACATCTTTGCTTTTACTACTCCTTTCGGCGTATTTAGCTACGAACGCTTACCTTTTGGACTCTGCAATGCCCCAGCTGCCTTCCAACGAGCTGTCAACCTCGTCATCCAAGACCTTGACGACACCTACATCTACCTGGACGACATCGATGTAGCGACCAACTCGTGGGAAGAACATCTACACCAGCTACAGCGACTATTCTACAAGCTTCTCCAAGATGGTCTCACCATTAATTTGGGCAAGTCCATGTTTACCAAAGGTAAAGTAAAATATCTTGGTCATGTCATAGGTAGTGAAAGCAAAGCACCTTTGGACATACATCTTCAAGCCATTCACCAATATCCACAGCCAACTGCTCGTAAACAACTTATGAGATTTATGGATTCGGCGTCATATTACTATAGGTTTTGCGAGAATTTTTGAACAGTTGCCACACACCTCTAATCAACCTTACCAGCCCTAAAAGGAAATACATTTGGACCACCTCACAATCCATTGCTTTCGATCAATTGAAAACTTTGCTGTGTATTATTCCTATTCTTGCCTCGCCAGATGTGAACCCTTCATCCATAATGTTGATGCCAGGATCACCGGCATTGGGGGTGTCCTGATGCAGCAGCGAGAGGGAGAAGTCCTGCCAGTCAGCTATTACAGCCTCAAGCTGAAGCCTCACCAACCTACACCAACTACAGCCCTATAGAGAAGGAGCTACTCGCCATCATTCTATGCTTGCAACCATATGAACCTTACCTTCAAAGACATTTACCCATCACTATCTATTCATACCACAATCCTCTTCGTTTTCTACAACAAGCCCAATTGTCCAACCAGCATCTACTTTGTTGGACCTTGTATCTACAGAATTATAACTTCCAGATCTGCTATATCATAGGATTGGACAACATAGTTGCAGATGCACTATCCTGTGTTCATGAAGTGAAACCTCCCGCTTCCAACATCAACATCTCAGGCAATAGGAAGAGGTTTCGGGAAGGAGCTGTCACGTAAATCCCCTGCATAGCAGTGTAATTGCCTTTTTCACTCACCTTCCAAGTCATCATATGAGTCCACCTGGAGCTGCTGTGAGGTACAGACGTGTCGCCTGACCTCTGGTGGTTTGGGGTGTTTGCCGTTTCGTCGCCAGGGGGTGTGGGCGTCTCTGCCCCCCCCCTGCTGTTGCTGACTGGCTGCGTGTTGACGTGGCAAGCATGCCATGGAAGGTCATCTTCCTCCTATTGTACGGCGGGTAAACTCCGTGGGTTTGGAGTTCACTGGTCGTGCTGGGTATGCGAACATTGAAATGGTTATGTGCGACATGCTCCGTGTTCCTGTGATGGCCATCTACGGTGTTGAGCTGGTAACTGCCCACCGGGTTGTTATCAAGTTTGTGATGGAGGAGGAGTACAGTGACTTCCTCCGTCGTTACGAGGGGCGTTTGTTGCCATTGTCCTGGGTGGTGCCGGCTCTGTGTCCATCTCGGACCATAGTGGTGCCCTGACTTATGTCAGTGTGCATGGGGCGCCCCTGGAGTTTCTTGAGGACCTCCTCCGACGTTACTTTCAGAGGTATGGGGTGGTCGTTAGTGTGCGGGTAAACACGCTCTCCTTAGGGCAGTATGTGGGTAGGCAGACGAACATTCGCACCATGGGGATGCGCCTGCGGTTGGATATTCCATCTTCGGTCCGGCTTATGGGGTACTACGTCCGGGTGTACTATGCCTGGCAACCCCGTACCTGTTTCCGGTGTGGCTTGATGGGGCAGCAGGCTGCCGGGTGCATTGCGGCTCTGGTTGCTCCCATCGACTTGTTCCGAGAAGAGGATTTCCCGCCGCTCCTTCTGGAGGAGGACTCCGGGGGTGAGGAGGTGAACGTCCAGCTAGCTGATGAGGCTCCCCCAGCGTCGCCCGACGTTCCCCCAGTTGTCGCAGACCCTCCTCCGGATGTTGTGGTGCCGTCGGATGATACTCCTGCTCCTGTCATTGGCCCTGCTACTCCAGTGGGCCTTCCTGGTGCTCCCTGTGAGGCATCGCCGTCTGCTCCCTCGTCTTCGTCTGCTGAGCCTGGCCCTGCATCCTCGCCTCGGGTCCCTACTGTGCTGGGTGCTGGAGTGGCTGTGGAGCCTCCTGCTGTGTGTGGTCCAGTTTCCCCTGTGGTAGAGGCTGCTGCCGTTCTGCTGCCGTCCGTCTGACTAGTGGTGCCCGTGTTTCTGGGTCCACTTCCGGCTCTGACGATATCCGGCCAGAGCCCAAGCATTCCAGGCGTTCGTCTACTGCATGGGCCGATGTTGGGGACTTCTGTGACTGTGGGTCTTCGGGTGTTGACGGTGTGGATCCGGCTGCGTCGTTGTCTCTGCGGTTGGTGGTGGCGGAGGTACATGTGCCTGCTGGTTCTGGTGCCTGTGTCTTGGGTGTGCCTTCTGTTCCTTTCCTGCTAGGGGGCTCTCTGCAGTGGGGTGTGGTGGCTTCCGCTGCCAGGGATAGTGCGGATGCTGGTGCTGGGCGTGGCCTGGTAATGAATTTACAAAAGGATGCACGCCGCCCTGGTTCCCTGCAGTCGTTTGGTGGTGTGCCCGTGGCCGCTGGTGCCCCTGTGGTGGTGCCCTCTGTCCGGCTCTCTTCTGTGGGGTTGCGACTTTGAGATCTGGAGGCCGTGGTTGCCGAGTTCCTGCTGTCTGAAAGGCTGGAGGATTTTCATGATGGGCAGGTTCCTGGTGTATGGAGTAGGGTGGCGGTTACTCGCCTCCGGAGTGAAACCGTCTGGGTTCCCTGTTTGCGGGTGTTTGTTGTCGGGGTTCCGGATGACATGGCGTTCCCGGTGGAGGGTCAGGCCTCTTGGGGGAGGTGGCTGCATTGGGAGGCGTTTAATGTGCAGTTCCCCCGGGTCTTGTTCCCGGGCAAATATGTCAGCTGATTTCATGTTACTGTAGTGTTGTGTGCCCCTATGGTCTTTTGTTTGCCCTATTGTATTCTGTGCCCGTGCCTCTCTCTTCTTTGTTGCGAGGCTGGTGTTTTGGTGAGGGTGTTTTTATTCCTGTATTTGCTTTTGTATTGTTATTTTGACATGTGTGTTTGTTACCACCCTCGAGACTAAATAAGGTTCTTCTCCCAGCAGTGTACATAAATTATTTCATATAGGCCTTTAATAACGCGTCTAGGGGGTATAAGATAAAGCACTGCATAAAATGGGGAACAATATATTTATGCTAAGGGGGACAAACATAACAATTAAATGGTACGTAAATATAGCCAGAAATATTTATCAGCATGCAAATTAAAATAAAATACTTCTCGAGCAATGAGCATTATTAATAGCACTAAAATGAGAGAATACAATAACATCTGACCAGGAAATAAAAACTTTGAATGACTAAATATACAAATCAAGGACTTAACTTAATACATGTCTTCCCTCGAACACCACTACCACGCTACTAACCCCACGCGTCTGTCCACAGGCCAAGCGTCTACTAACAAAACAACCAACCATCCACACAACATTGTGGAATTACAAATAATAAATGGTAATACAAATTAACAAGATATATTAATCAAAAGAGTACACCATTACATTAGTTTATACTATAGCATTTACAGACAAATAAATAGGAGTTATAAATCAAGGTTAAATCATAAACACTCGCTTGACAATACTTTCCCACGCTACTCACATATCCAACCTGATCAACCCCCACAGAGAAACACATGAGAATTGTAACACGAAAGCCTCATACAAATAATATGCAACTCAAGCACACTAATACATTCAATAATATATATCATATAACATACAAATCTCACATTATACAACTGGATGCTATAATGATTAAAGAATAAGACAACACAGTAATAATAATTAAGAGTAATGAGAGGATCTTAACAAGATTCGTAACAGTGTTCTACTTATGCATTGCTAGACTGTGTTGTTTTTTGTTTTTATTTTTATTTTTGTTTTTATTTTTATTTTTGTTTTTATTTTTAGTTTTGTTTTATTATTATTTTTTGTTTTTATTTTTGACTTGTTGTGTGCTGTGCGATTTTCTTGTTCTATTTCATGATGCCCTTTATGTTGTGTTTTGTTCTTGGTCCTTCAGGCCGGTGCTTGTTTGTTGTTGTGTATGTTACTATGTTTTGTTTTCTTGATTGCATGGATTACTTGTTTGTTATTATTGTATATTTTGGGATCTCCCTTTGTTTGTTGCGAGGCGGTTGGTTTGGTGTGAGTGTCTTTATTCATGTCTTGTTTCTGTGATGTACCTTGCACTGGTGTTTTATTATTGCTTTACATGTTGTACTTGTTTGTTATTTTTGTTTTGTTTGTTGTTTCTTGTGATTTTCTTGTTATGTTTCATGTTATACATCTTGTTGTTTGTTTTGTTTTATACTGTTTTGTTTTGTAATGTTACTGTGCTTGCTTGTTTTGACATTGTTTTCTCTTTTGATGTATGCTCTTGCATTTCTCGTGTTTGTACTTTGTTGTCCTGTGCTGTCGGCCCTTCTGGCCGGTGGTTTATTGATTCGTTTTGTTTTGTTATGTTTTCTATGTACTTTTCTTGTTTTTATTGTATTTAAATTGCATGCTTGCACGTGAAAAAAAAGTCCACTTCTGTGTCAGCCAAGACCAGTCCTCCGAGGGATACTCCACCTGCCGCACGCCCCACCACCCAGTGCCTGGTACGGCTTGCTGGCAGGCAGAGTGCCTCCACAAACTAACAGTTAGCCACCTCTACCAAGCAGTGTGCTGCCTCTAACTAGCAGTTATACAGCCTCTACCCAGCTGTTGTTCAGCCACACACTACCAGTGACCGGCAGCTACTTGTTACTGCCCGCGTTGACACAAGACGTGACGTCATCACCACCGGGTATAAATAGGAAAAGAAAAGAATGAAATTAACTAAGAAAAAATGAAATTAACTGAAGGTTGATTTCATTTTTTGACTGCATGAATTAACACATAAAAAATTTTCACCACATGAAAATACTTAAACTAAATCAAGTACAAAGCAATGAAATTTCATACAGAAAAAAATACAAAATTACATACATCTTATGAATAAAGAACACTACAGATTATGGCACTGCAACAGGAAAACCTCTGGATAAGGCGTCTGCAATTACATTTTGCCTCCCAGGAATATGACGAATTACAATATTGAATTCTTGCAGAATCAATGTAGATACAAAGTTGGCATGACCTATAGTATCAACACATTCTTCTAATAAAGGTAACGGATAAACATCAACTATGGTTACCTGGTTGAGTTTTCTATAATCCACTACTAATCTCCACTTATCTTCTGGCTTTGGTACTAATAGGCATGGCGAACTCCAGGAACTCTGACTGGGTCTAATGAACCCATGTCGAAGAAGATAATCAACCTCCTCCTGGATGATACGACGTTTCTCGGGTGTCACTCGATAAG
>WNGS01000950.1:73652-84776 GCA_020271785.1 Procambarus virginalis | reverse complement strand
AGCGTCCTGCCTTTTGGCGCCCCTAATTTGCTCCCAAACTTGGACATCCGGAATATTGCCACAAAAACTGTTGAGTTTTTCAGGAGACATATTCGTACGTGTTGTAGGAAGATGGTGTAAAGTTTATTTATAAGTTGTGATGGCGTATTGCATATTGTTTGAGAGGTGAAGTTGGTAATTGTGTGGAGGCGCGTGTGGCAAGAGTGGTCGGAGGGCGGCGGCGTCAGTTGCTGGACGACGACGGACGAGGACGGACGCCGCCGCTCCTGCTCCTCCTTCACCTGCTGCTCCTACTCACCCTCCTCACACCTCACAATGGGCGCCGGCAGCTCTTCCTCGTCGCTACGCACTAATGTTTTGGATGAGGTAATTAGCGCCATCTTGTCCCTCCTCACTAGTCCAACCACTTGGGCTGGACGGTAGAGCGAGGCTCTCCCTTCATGCAGGTCGGCGCTCGATCCCCGACCGTCCAAGTGGCACTTGTGTTCCCCCGTCCCATCCCCGACCGTCCAAGTGGCACTTGTGTTCCACCGTCCCATCCCCGACCGTCCAAGTGGCTGGACACTTGTGTTCCACCGTCCCATCCCCGACCGTCCAAGTGGCTGGACACTTGTGTTCCTCCGTCCCATCCCCGACCGTCCAAGTGGCTGGACACTTGTGTTCCTCCGTCCCATCCCCGACCGTCCAAGTGACACTTGTGTTCCACCGTCCCATCCCCGACCGTCCAAGTGGCTGGACACTTGTGTTCCTCCGTCCCATCCCCGACCGTCCAAGTGGCACTTGTGTTCCCCCGTCCCATCCCCGACCGTCCAAGTGGCACTTGTGTTCCACCGTCCCATCCCCGACCGTCCAAGTGACACTTGTGTTCCCCCGTCCCATCCCCGACCGTCCAAGTGGCACTTGTGTTCCCCCGTCCCATCCCCGACCGTCCAAGTGGCTGGACACTTGTGTTCCCCCGTCCCATCCCCGACCGTCCAAGTGGCTGGACACTTGTGTTCCACCGTCCCATCCCCGACCGTCCAAGTGGCTGGACACTTGTGTTCCTCCGTCCCATCCCCGACCGTCCAAGTGGCTGGACACTTGTGTTCCCCCGTCCCATCCCCGACCGTCCAAGTGGCTGGACACTTGTGTTCCTCCGTCCCATCCCCGACCGTCCAAGTGGCTGGACACTTGTGTTCCACCGTCCCATCCCCGACCGTCCAAGTGGCACTTGTGTTCCACCGTCCCATCCCCGACCGTCCAAGTGACACTTGTGTTCCACCGTCCCATCCCCGACCGTCCAAGTGACACTTGTGTTCCACCGTCCCATCCCCGACCGTCCAAGTGACACTTGTGTTCCACCGTCCCATCCCCGACCGTCCAAGTGGCTGGACACTTGTGTTCCACCGTCCCATCCCCGACCGTCCAAGTGGCTGGACACTTGTGTTCCACCGTCCCATCCCCGACCGTCCAAGTGGCTGGACACTTGTGTTCCTCCGTCCCATCCCCGACCGTCCAAGTGACACTTGTGTTCCACCGTCCCATCCCCGACCGTCCAAGTGGCACTTGTGTTCCTCCGTCCCATCCCCGACCGTCCAAGTGGCTGGACACTTGTGTTCCACCGTCCCATCCCCGACCGTCCAAGTGGCTGGACACTTGTGTTCCTCCGTCCCATCCCCGACCGTCCAAGTGGCTGGACACTTGTGTTCCCCCGTCCCATCCCCGACCGTCCAAGTGGCACTTGTGTTCCTCCGTCCCATCCCCGACCGTCCAAGTGGCTGGACACTTGTGTTCCCCCGTCCCATCCCCGACCGTCCAAGTGGCACTTGTGTTCCTCCGTCCCATCCCCGACCGTCCAAGTGGCTGGACACTTGTGTTCCACCGTCCCATCCCCGACCGTCCAAGTGGCTGGACACTTGTGTTCCACCGTCCCATCCCCGACCGTCCAAGTGGCTGGACACTTGTGTTCCACCGTCCCATCCCCGACCGTCCAAGTGGCTGGACACTTGTGTTCCACCGTCCCATCCCCGACCGTCCAAGTGGCTGGACACTTGTGTTCCACCGTCCCATCCCCGACCGTCCAAGTGGCTGGACACTTGTGTTCCACCGTCCCATCCCCGACCGTCCAAGTGGCTGGACACTTGTGTTCCACCGTCCCATCCCCGACCGTCCAAGTGGCTGGACACTTGTGTTCCTCCGTCCCATCCCCGACCGTCCAAGTGGCTGGACACTTGTGTTCCACCGTCCCATCCCCGACCGTCCAAGTGGCTGGACACTTGTGTTCCACCGTCCCATCCCCGACCGTCCAAGTGGCTGGACACTTGTGTTCCACCGTCCCATCCCCGACCGTCCAAGAGACACTTGTGTTCCACCGTCCCATCCCCGACCGTCCAAGTGGCTGGACACTTGTGTTCCACCGTCCCATCCCCGACCGTCCAAGTGGCTGGACACTTGTGTTCCTCCGTCCCATCCCCGACCGTCCAAGTGGCTGGACACTTGTGTTCCACCGTCCCATCCCCGACCGTCCAAGTGGCTGGACACTTGTGTTCCACCGTCCCATCCCCGACCGTCCAAGTGGCACTTGTGTTCCACCGTCCCATCCCCGACCGTCCAAGTGACACTTGTGTTCCACCGTCCCATCCCCGACCGTCCAAGTGGCTGGACACTTGTGTTCCACCGTCCCATCCCCGACCGTCCAAGTGGCTGGACACTTGTGTTCCACCGTCCCATCCCCGACCGTCCAAGTGGCACTTGTGTTCCACCGTCCCATCCCCGACCGTCCAAGTGGCTGGACACTTGTGTTCCACCGTCCCATCCCCGACCGTCCAAGTGGCTGGACACTTGTGTTCCACCGTCCCATCCCCGACCGTCCAAGTGGCACTTGTGTTCCTCCGTCCCATCCCCGACCGTCCAAGTGACACTTGTGTTCCACCGTCCCATCCCCGACCGTCCAAGTGGCACTTGTGTTCCCCCGTCCCATCCCCGACCGTCCAAGTGGCACTTGTGTTCCACCGTCCCATCCCCGACCGTCCAAGTGACACTTGTGTTCCACCGTCCCATCCCCGACCGTCCAAGTGACACTTGTGTTCCACCGTCCCATCCCCGACCGTCCAAGTGGCTGGACACTTGTGTTCCACCGTCCCATCCCCGACCGTCCAAGTGGCTGGACACTTGTGTTCCACCGTCCCATCCCCGACCGTCCAAGTGGCTGGACACTTGTGTTCCACCGTCCCATCCCCGACCGTCCAAGTGGCTGGACACTTGTGTTCCTCCGTCCCATCCCCGACCGTCCAAGTGACACTTGTGTTCCACCGTCCCATCCCCGACCGTCCAAGTGGCACTTGTGTTCCTCCGTACCATCCCCGACCGTCCAAGTGGCTGGACACTTGTGTTCCACCGTTCCATCCCCGACCGTCCAAGTGGCTGGACACTTGTGTTCCTCCGTCCCATCCCCGACCGTCCAAGTGGCTGGACACTTGTGTTCCCCCGTCCCATCCCCGACCGTCCAAGTGGCACTTGTGTTCCTCCGTCCCATCCCCGACCGTCCAAGTGGCTGGACACTTGTGTTCCCCCGTCCCATCCCCGACCGTCCAAGTGGCACTTGTGTTCCTCCGTCCCATCCCCGACCGTCCAAGTGGCTGGACACTTGTGTTCCACCGTCCCATCCCCGACCGTCCAAGTGGCTGGACACTTGTGTTCCACCGTCCCATCCCCGACCGTCCAAGTGGCTGGACACTTGTGTTCCACCGTCCCATCCCCGACCGTCCAAGTGGCTGGACACTTGTGTTCCACCGTCCCATCCCCGACCGTCCAAGTGGCTGGACACTTGTGTTCCACCGTCCCATCCCCGACCGTCCAAGTGGCTGGACACTTGTGTTCCACCGTCCCATCCCCGACCGTCCAAGTGGCTGGACACTTGTGTTCCACCGTCCCATCCCCGACCGTCCAAGTGGCTGGACACTTGTGTTCCTCCGTCCCATCCCCGACCGTCCAAGTGGCTGGACACTTGTGTTCCACCGTCCCATCCCCGACCGTCCAAGTGGCTGGACACTTGTGTTCCACCGTCCCATCCCCGACCGTCCAAGTGGCTGGACACTTGTGTTCCACCGTCCCATCCCCGACCGTCCAAGAGACACTTGTGTTCCACCGTCCCATCCCCGACCGTCCAAGTGGCTGGACACTTGTGTTCCACCGTCCCATCCCCGACCGTCCAAGTGGCTGGACACTTGTGTTCCTCCGTCCCATCCCCGACCGTCCAAGTGGCTGGACACTTGTGTTCCACCGTCCCATCCCCGACCATCCAAGTGGCTGGACACTTGTGTTCCACCGTCCCATCCCCGACCGTCCAAGTGGCTGGACACTTGTGTTCCACCGTCCCATCCCAGAACACTTATCCTGACCCACTTTCCAAGTGCTGAATAGTGACTTGGCGCTTTCTCCTGATAAAACAACTCCCTCCTCACTAAGATTATTGAGAATATTGAAGTTGTGGCTCAAGATGTCTTATTGTCTAAGGTAAAGCTGCTGCTTGTGGCGCAGTAAAGTCAAGGTAAAGCTGCTGCTTGTGGGGCAGTAAAGCCAGGGTAAAGCTGCTGCTTGTGGCGCAGTAAAGTTAAGGTAAAGCTGCTGTTTGTGGCGCAGTAAAGTTAAGGTAAAGCTGCTGCTTGTGGCGCAGTAAAGTTAAGGTAAAGATGCTGCTTGTGGCGCAGTAAAGTCAAGGTAAAGCTGCTGCTTGTGGCGCAGTAAAGTCAAGGTAAAGCTACTGCTTGTGGGGCAGTAAAGTTAAGGTAAAGCTGGTGCTTGTGGCGCAGTAAAGCCAGGGTAAAGCTGCTGCTTGTGGCGCAGTAAAGTCAGGGTAAAGCTGCTGCTTGTGGCACAGTAAAGTCAGGGTAAAGCTGCTGCTTGTGGCGCAGTAAAGTCAATGTAAAGCTGCTGTTTGTGGCGCAGTGAGGTTAAGGTAAAGCTGCTGCTTGTGGCGTAGTAAAGTCAAGGTAAAGGTGCTGCTTGTGGCGCAGTAAAGTTAAGGTAAAGCTGGTGCTTGTGGCGCAGTAAAGTTAAGGTACAGCTGCTGCTTGTGGCGCAGTAAAGTCAAGGTAAAGCTGTTGCTTGTGGCGCAGTAAAGTCAAGGTAAAGCTGCTGCTTGTGGTGCAGTAGTCAAGGTAAAGCTGCTGCTTGTGGCGTAGTAAAGTGAAGGTAAAGCTGCTGCTTGTGGCGCAGTAAAGTCAAGGTAAAGCTGCTGCTTGTGGCGCAGTAAAGTTAAGGTAAAGCTGCTGCTTGTGGCGCAGTAAAGTCAAGGTAAAGCTGCTGCTTGTGGCATAGTAAAGTGAAGGTAAAGCTGCTGCTTGTGGCGCAGTAAAGTCAAGGTAAAGCTGCTGCTTGTGGCGCAGTAAAGTTAAGGTAAAGCTGCTGCTTGTGGCGCGGTAAAGTCAAGGTAAAGCTGCTGCTTGTGGCGCAGTAAAGTCAAGGTAAAGCTGGTGCTTGTGGCGCAGTAAAGTCAAGGTAAAGCTGCTGCTTGTGGCGCAGTAAAGTCAAGGTAAAGCTGCTGCTTGTGGCGCAGTAAAGTCAAGGTAAAGCTGGGGCTTGTGGAGAAGTAAAGACAAGTTAAAGCTTGTGCTCTGGGAGCAGTAAATACAAGGTAAAGCTGGTGATTGTGGAGCAGTAAAGACAAGGTAAAGCAAGTGCTTGGGGAACAGCAAAGGCAAGGTAAATCAAACAGGTGCTTGGGGAACACAGTTGTGTAGAGGGACAAGATAAAGCTGGTAATTGGGGAACACAGTTGTGTAGAGGGACAAGATAAAGCAGGTGCTTGGGGAACAAAGTTGTGTAGAGGGACAAGATAAAGCAGGTAATTGGGGAGCACAGCTGTGTAGAGGGACAAGATAAAGCAGGTGCTTGGAGAGTACAGTTGTGTAGAGGGACAATATAAAGCAGGTGCTTGAAGAGCACAGTTGTGTTGAGGGACAAGATAAAGCAGGTAATTGGGGAGCACAGTTGTGTAGAGACAAGATAAAGCAGGTGCTTGGGTAGCACAGTTGTGTAGAGGGACAAGATAAAGCAGGTGCTTGGGGAGCACAGTTGTGTAGAGGGACAAGATAAAGCAAGTGCTTGGAGAGCACAGTTGTGTTGAGGGACAAGATAAAGCAGGTGCTTGGGGAACACAGTTGTGTAGATGGACGAGATAAAGCAGGTAATTGGGGACCACAGTTGTGTAGAGGGACAAGATAAAGCAGGTGCTTGGGGAACACAGTTGTGTAGATGGACGAGATAAAGCAGGTAATTGGGGACCACAGTTGTGTTGAGGGACAAGATAAAGCAGGTGCTTGGAGAGCACAGTTGTGTAGAGGGACAATATAAAGCAGGTGCTTGGAGAGCACAGTTGTGTAGAGGGACAGTGATGAATGTTAACGGTAATATTAATAACTTGTTGCTGCCATTCACCAGTTTGATTATTAATCAACTCACAGCAGCTCTACTGTGAATATACTAAGAAAAATCTAACTAATACTTTAGCTTTAGTAAACATGAAAGTAATCTTTGGTCACAGTCTCTGAACACTTGAAAGTACACTTAAGTTGACACAGGTAGGATATGCAATGGAATTCTTCCCCCATCTTTACATTCAACCATGTCAGGATTGGTAATTCCTCTCCCATTTCTTACAATCATGTCAGGATTGGTAATTCCTCCCCCATCCTTGTTAGTCATATCAGGGTTGGTAATTCCTCCCGCATCCCTCTTGCAATCATGTCAGGATTGGCAATTCTTCTTCCCATCCTTCGTACAATCATACCATTATTATTAATTTCTCCCAAATTCCTCTTAGTCGTGTCAGGTACAGTACTGGTAATTCCAACCCCCCCATCCCTCTTACAGTCATGTCAGGCGGGTTATAGATAATATTATAATTGTCAAGTTTGCCTGTACCTAGTGTACTGTATTGGTTTGAGTGCAGGAGTATAGTAGGGAATTCAGTGTACATCTTAATTACACGTGATTACCATATTTGTACATTTTAATTACTCTTGATTGTCATATTTGAACATCTTACTAACAATTACCATATTTGTACATCTTAATATTCACAATCATCATTACCGTACATCTTGGCAACATTCGAAATCGTTTCGTTTATTACACAATTCTTGCTTGAATCTCCCTAAACAAAATCTTCATTGAGACAAGTCTTACTACACAGTCTGACTCATTGTGACAAGTCTACACAATCTTCATTGTAACAGTTTCACTACAGTCATTGGATCAGTCTACATAATCTTCATTGTGACGTCACACTACACAATCTTCATTGTAACAAGTGTCACTATACAATCTTCATTGTGAGTTACCACTTAATCTACAGCACTAAATTTCATTATACAATCTTACTAAATTTCATTATACAGTCTTCCTCAGTGTCTCACTCACAATCTTTATTCTAAGTCTAACTACATAATCTTCATCATTGAACAAGTCCAACAGGAGCTTTATGAGAATTCGAACCAATGCGCTGGGTGTTCTCAGGCGTGGTCTAGTCGACTGCACCACGACATGGTAAAAATTTGCAACCCCGGAGTGCTACAGCACCCACAAGGGTCCCGAGGCTTCCCCTGAAGCCTAACTGGAGTTTCACACACTTTCCTCATGCACTCTGGCTCTGTCAACCAGTAGTTCTACCTCTGGTGCCCCTCCTTCAATACACAGAGAAATCACATTAGCGTAATATATATGATGAACAAATCCAACAGTCTTGATGAGCGTCGTGGTGCAGTCGACTAAAACACGCCTTGGAACACCCTGCGCGGAGGTTCGAACTCATCAAGGTTCCTGTCGCATTTGTTCAATGATATATCACGTTAATGTGATTCATTTGTGTATCTTCGTCATTGTACGTCTCACAGCACAATATTCATCATTGTATGAATGGGAGTGTAATCTATCGTGTTGGAATCTATATCGGAAACGTTTGAAATTTTGGCCTCGTTCCATTACTAATTGTAAATCTTACTGCACGATCTTCACAATTGTTACTTAATACACGATCTTCATTGTAACTACACGATCTTCATCATTGTAACTCGCTTCTGAATTGTTTCAGTGTTACAATCTCATTACACAATTTTACACAATGTAAGTCGATACATCATTTTCATCAATGTCTCACTACACACTCTTCATCTTTGAAAGTTCCATTACACAATTTTATTCATTGTAAGAGTTTTGCAACAATTTTCATTGTAATACTAAACTCAATCGTCAACATTTTAAGACACTAAATGGTATCATCATTGTAAGCCTCATCCCTGTAATCGTCACCAAACAGTCATCATTGTAAGACTAACCATACAATCATCATTGTAAGACTAACCATACAATCATCATTGTAAGACTAACCATACAATCATCATTGTAAGACTAACCATACAATCATCATTGTAAGACTAACCATACAGTCATCATTGTAAGACTAACCATACAATCATCATTGTAAGACTAACCATACAGTCATCATTGTAAGACTAACCATACAATCATCATTGTAAGACTAACCATACAATCATCATTGTAAGACTAACCATACAATCATCATTGTAAGACTAACCATACAATCATCATTGTAAGACTAACCATACAGTCATCATTGTAAGACTAACCATACAATCATCATTGTAAGACTAACCATACAATCATCATTGTAAGACTAACCATACAATCATCATTGTAAGACTAACCATACAGTCATCATTGTAAGACTAACCATACAGTCAACATTGTAAGACTAACCATACAGTCATCATTGTAAGACTCACTACACAGGATCTCGCATCATTGTAACAAGTGTACCCGTTACCTTCACCATGTTACGGGTCGCGACAAGCATGGTTCTAACCAATATATCCCTGGAGAGCTGTCCTCCTGAGCTGTCCTCCTCCTCCATGACTAAGTTTTGATAATTTTAGCTCGCAACACTTTCACCGGTTGATTTATATGATGAGTCTGAGTATGTATTTATATGATGGGCGTATGGTTATAGATTTATGAGTGGGTATAGATTTGGGATTTGTCATTGGAGTCTGGGCCTGGATTTATGCCTTGCGTCTGGGTATGGATTTATTTTTTGGAAGTTTGGGTATGGGTTTATATGATAGGAGTCTGGGGTATGGATTTATATGATGGGTATGGATATGGATTTATTTCTTGGTAGTCTGGGTGATTTGTGTCTGGGTATGGATTTGTGTGATTAGTCTGGGTATGGATGTATAAGACGAATCTTGGTATGGATTATATGATGGGAATCTCGATATGAATTTGTCATGGGAGTCTGGGGGTGGATTTATATGATGGAAATCTGGGTATGGGTTTATGTGATAGAAACTGGGTATGGATTTATATGATGGGAGTATGGGTATGGATTTATATGATGGGAGCATAGGTATGAATTTATGTGATGGTAGTCTTGGTATTGAGTTTGGTAGCTTGGTTATGGATTTATAGGATGGGAATCTGGGTATGGTTTATATATAATGAGAAGGTATAGCTTTATATGATGGGACTGGGTATGTATTTATGTCATTGGAGTCTGGGCATAAATTTGTCATGGGAGTCTAGGTATGGATTTATATGATAGGAGCCTAGGTATGGATTTATATGATAGGAGCCTAGGTATGGATTTATATGATGGGATTCAGTGGATTCAAGCCTTCTGTGCTGGGTATTCTCAGAAGCGTGCGTCCGGGAGTACCCAGGGCAAAGGTTCGAATCCTGAACACGGCTAATGTAGATTTTCTCATTGATATACTGTATCACTATTTGCTTTCTCTGTACACCTTGTATTATGTGTACTTTATCATGAATTATTACCACACCTTGTATTATTGTGTACTCTAACGTGAATTATCACTGCACCTTGTATTAATGTTAAACAAGTTAATCCATAATATTATCTAAGAACGTTGCAAGTCTAGTGTCTGAAAATTTTAATATAAAATCATCATTAAATACTTAATAGAATAATGCTGGTAAAATAATCTTGCCAGTCCAGATGCTGGATATGTTGTGTTCCTCTGTAACAGAGCCACAACTAACACCTGGTTGGATTTTTTGTGCATAATAAAGCACTAAATTAACATAGTCTAGTTAACTAATGTGTAACAACTCCCTAATAATAGCTTTACGCTTACCCCTGATTATTCTCTGCCTAAGAGGTCGCAAACAGCTGTTAAACTTGCTATTTATAAGAACAAACATTAAGAGACCAGGAATAAATTATTTTAAACATTTATTCAGCAACATTGTCTTAAGGTATGCATTGTGTTATTCAATAGTCTGACGTTGGAACCGGAATGTTATTCAGTACAAGACATTGAAGTACATATACTATATAATAATGATGATAACATTTTTACAAGACAACCGGTCTGCTTTGTCAAGGATGGGCAAATAATGAATATGGGATTAGTTACAAGTAGTGTATCGTCTGCTTTGATTAGCGTTTTCCATCCAGGATACTATGAATTACATACGTTTATACTCAAGTTGAAGGGGGCTTTGTTGCCTGAAACCACCTTCCAGTGATGAATATTTTAGTCAAAAGCACCGTGTTTTATTTTAAAGATATTAAAATTCACTCTACCTATTTTTAGATTGCTGAAAGCTAATTGTAATTGCTGAATCTTGGTTACATACATCTTTTTATATAAGAGGGATAATACTGGAATAATCTATGAAAATTAAGGTTTACCGTGAGGCTTTATACCTATTTTCTGTTCCTGAATGTGTATTTATTTCTTTATATAATTTATTTTTAAATGTTGAAAGTATTACAAACAAGTTACGTTGTATAACATAGAGGCAGACAATAGCAACGTTGTATAACATAGAGGCAGACAATAGCAACGTTGTATAACATAGAGGCAGACAATCGCAACGTTATATAAAATAGAGGCAGACAATAGCAACGTTGTATAACATAGAGGCAGACAATAACAACGTTGTATAACATAGAGGCAGACAATAGAACAACGTTGTATAACATAGAGGCAGACAATAGCAACGTCATATAACATAAAGGCAGACACTAACAAAGTATATAACATAGAGGCAGACCAATAGACAAACGTTGTATAACATAGAGGCAGACAATAACAACGT
>WNGS01000950.1:30451-67603 GCA_020271785.1 Procambarus virginalis | reverse complement strand
GGGCCAGTAGCTATCTAGTGGCCTCGACGAGGACAAAAAGCCGGGGGCTTGTTAAGTCTCGCCAATTGTCCTAATGATATTTTCTAGGTGGATTTTGGCATTTACGGCTTCAGCGGGTAGGCGGTTCCATGGGTTTATAACCATCTGGGTGAAAAAACATCTGTTTTCAGTCCTACTTGAGAGAACATACTCTCCAACACTATATCTGTGATTGCCGTGTTATCAGTGACTTCATACCAAATGGTATGAGGTACTTTGAGTTCTGTAATTACTTCATACACTCAGGAATATTGGAAGATATTCTTGTGCTGCACCCAGGTTTTGCTAGTGGAGGCTAATAGATCAGCCTTAAGTATTTTGTTCTCCTGATTCCATGTATGACTGGCCATCCTGTGAGGTGAGGATGTTGGATGAGCTTGTAGCTGGTTTTTGATCTACACTGTGTGGTCCTTCATACAGAATAGGGAAGCAGCACATTGCTGTGCATACCTAAGTATGTTAAAAAATACGTTGTTTGAGAGGAGTCTTGTTGAAACTGGTAAGAGTAATTATACATAATGTTTCCATGATTCAGATGCTTACCTCTTGTGAAAATCGTGAAGTTGTTGTTTATCAGAGTTGATTTGTTTTTTGTATTGAGGCTGGTATTTTGTACCTTGATTCCATGTATGTCTAACCATCCTGTGAGATGGGAGTATTAGATGGACTTATAGCTAGTTTTTTATCTACACTGTGTAATCTTCCATATAAAATAGGGTAGCAGCACATTAATGTGTAATACCTAAGTTTCTTAATAAAAAAATCTGTAATAAAGATGTAAATTATACTTGTATTATTACCAGTATTATCCTTATTAAATCATGTTAACCATGGATTATTAAGATCTTATGTTGATATGTAATAGTCATATTTCCATGAATCATTCATTAAATTGTGCATAATGTCTTAATTTTTTCACTTCATTGTATAACTGTACAGTACAAAAAACTAGAATAAAAATAAACCAGTAATATTTCTTTCATTATATTTTTTTATTTAAATAACTGCATCAATATTTTTACAGCGTTGATATCCCCAGAGTCAAACTTAATCTGTGTAAACACCATGCAAGTAAGGCACCTGGTCTGTGGCACTCACTCCCTAATGAGTTGAAAAGCTGTCCAACTTTTGCCTCATTCATAAACAACACCATAAAGTACCTAATTTCATCTTCATAGTTTCTTACATTGTGCTTTATTCAAAATTCTATATTTGCCTCTTTTTTATTCCTATATTTGCCTCTTTTTATTCCTATATTTGCCTTCCTATATTTGACTATATTTATTCTATATTTGCCTCATTGAAAAATAAACAAAAAGTGGCTAACTTTATCTTCATAGTTTCCTACCTTGTGCTTTAACATCGCACTGTAAATAGTACTACCCAATCCCCCAATGTTTATGTACCTAATCCAAACAACTTTACCATTACTATCATTGCTGTCTTCTTATATGTGCTCTCAAAATGCTGTATTGTGCCTATTAATTTTTGTTAAATTACGAATCAAGCTGTCAAATGCAATCAATCAGAGCTACTGATGTGCTTTAAATATACTTACTAATCTCTCTAATCTCATTTTTTCTTGCAATGTACTTCTTAACATTTTAAAAATTTTGCTAGAATTTATCTACTTAAAATTATCTGTTAGGTTAAGGACCTGCCCGAAACTCTGCGCGTACTAGTGGCTGTACAATAATGTAAACACCATGCGTGTATCCTCACAAACCCAATGTACCTTCTTGTATATTTAAATAAATAAATATATATATTTTATTATAAATAAATAAATAACTAAATTACTAATTTAGTAATTTAGGTGTCACCTAAATTATCCACCCACTATGGACCCGGGACACCTTCTCTGGTCCCTCCACCCACTATGGACAAGGGACACTTTCTCAGGTCCCACCACCCACTATGGACCAGGGACACCTCTGGTCCCACCACCCACTATGGACCAGGGACACCTGGTCCCACCAACCACTATGGACCAAGGACACCTTCTCTGGTCCCACCACCCACTATGGACCAGGAATACCTTCTCTGGTCCCACCACCCACTATGGACCAGGGACACCTTCTCTGGTCCCAACACCCACTATGGACCAGGGGCACCGTCTCTGGTCCCTCCACCCACTATGGACCAGGGACACCTTCTCTGGTCCCACCACCCACTATGGACCAGGGGCACCGTCTCTGGTCCCTCCACCCACTATGGACCAGGGACACCTTCTCTGGTCCCACCACCCACTATGGACCTGGAACACCTTCTCTGGTCCCACCACCCACTATGGACCAGGGACACCTTCTCTGGTCCCTCTACCACTATGTGCCAGGGACACCTCTGGTCCCTTCACCCACTATGGACCAGGGACACCTTCTCAGGTCCCACCACCCACTATGGACCAGGGACACCTTCTCTGGTCCCACCACCCACTATGGACCAGGGACACCTTCTCAGGTCCCACCACCCACTATGGACCAGGGACACCTTCTCTGGTCCCACCACCCACTATGGACCAGGGACACCTTCTCAGGTCCCACCACCCACTATGGACCAGGGACACCTTCTCTGGTCCCACCACCCACTATGGACCAGGGACACCTTCTCTGGTCCCACCACCCACTATGGACCAGGGACACCTTCTCTGGTCCCACCACCCACTATGGACAAGGGCCCTACATCTATGTTTCACGTTCACAAGATGTCATCACTCAACTGGTTGAAAGTAATATGGTGTTCACCAAAGAGGACGTCATCAATCGCCCTAAAAATCTATGGAGTATCTTGTTACTAGTTTCCCAAAGAGTTTCCTGATGATAAAGATTTTAATCTTGAAAGGGTCTACAAGGCAAGATGGATATATGAGGTTGGTGAACCGTAAGATCTCAATCATATCATCCTTTTCTGGAAAGGCAGTGAAGCTCCCCCTGAACAATACTCCTTTAGAAGTTTCATCCCATCAAGTTCTATCAGAGCTTGGGGCGTCCTCTCCTGTTGTATGTTATAGTTGTCACGGTACTCATCATGTGTCTAAGTACTGTCTACGTGACTCTCTGTGTGGGCTCTGTGCTGAACACCACGATACGAGGCAGTGTCCTCACAGTGACTCCCCCCCCCTATCCCTGAGGACTGGGAGGTAGCCTCTCCTCTGCTCAGAAAGTGTCCCGCTGTTTGCTTGAAGGCGTAAATGTTGGGCATTGTGACTGCGCTCGACGCCCAGTCTTCCTTAACACGAGCAGAAAGGCAATGGTGTCTCGTCCAGTTGCAGCAGGACGCTCCTCATGTCACCTCTAATAAACAGTTTCCAAGCATAGTCGGACTAAAGCAAACAACACAAGAATTGACTGGTTCAAAAAGAAAATTAATGAATCTGAAATAAAAATAAAAACATTAGAGAGGAATCTGGCCGGTGATAGTGGTGAAGAGTCATGCTAGCGATAGTGATAAAGTCAATTCTCCCAGCACCAGTAGTGATGTGAGGAACACTCTTGCAGCTGCTGAGGCTACTACACCTAACTCCTCGGAACATGAGTGTTCTGACACCCCCGCTAGATTATGATGAAACCCTGGTAAAACACATCCTAGGCAAAAGTGATATACTAAGGTCACGCGAAAAAGTTGGTTATGTTGTCAAAGTGTAAAACGAGCTTAAATATTACCTTCATTCCCTTGATACTTAACCATCGTTCAAGCTAAAAAAAATTAAGTATCTTTCTTGAAATACTTCCAAGTGTTTTCTTCCAAACAATTGGAAGTGTTTGTCTTCAGATAAATGACGTAATCTTGTATGCTAAAATGACAGACCAGGATGTGCTTTTGTGTACAGGAGCCATATCGTCCACAACTATCAAGGAAGTTCTACCCAGGATATCTGGACATATAGTATACAACAATAGTATTGGAACTGCTTTACTCACGTATGTTAAGAGTGGATTAATTTGTAAAGTAATTAAAAATCACATGAGTGATAGTATACATTATCAAAAATTTGAATTACAAACTGCAAGTAGCCATTATGTGTGTGGATAGGCAGGCAGGAGGGTTACTCAGTATACAGAATACTGAAGTTCTTACGAGGCAGGATCAAGTATAACATTTAGGGTTTACCGTTCATGCTCGGTCATGATATGGAAAATTAGTTCATGGAGAATTATATAAACTATATATAAATGTAGTATTTTCACTTGTAAATTGATGTAAATATGATCTTTATATTGCATATTATTTAATAAAGAAACTAAATCCTACTGCATAACATATATAGACGATGTAATGTACTTAATTTTTTTTTTTTAATTATTACATTAGGTACATCTGCATTAGTGCAGCTACCCTAGACTATATGAAGTGGAGTACAGTGTGTCAAAAAAGCTAACTAGTTGATGCTAAGAAATCCCCATCACACAGGATGGTTAGTCATACAGAGGCATGTGATAAGCAGTCTGCACTGGCAGATTCCGGAAGCATTTTGAGGATATCATCAACACAAGATTGAATAAGGTAGCAGTGGTAATAAAGGTCCCCATCTCGCAGGATGGTTAGTCATACAGGGCCATATGTTTAGTAGCCTGCACTGACAAATTTTGGGTACACTGTGAGGATATCTTCAAGAATATGAGAGTGAATAAAATAATTGCAAAGCTCCAGGTACCTCATGCCAACTAGTCTGAAAGGTCTAATAACTGGGCATTCAGTAATGCAGTACAGGAGATCGTGCCGTAGTTCCTGCTCACATAGTTTGCAACTGGAGTGCTCAGGATTGTACTTAATGCAGACCTCCTACCGAAACCTACAGGGTAACACCATGGGGGGTAGAAATAGCCTAAGCTACTCTATCCCTTTGAGATGTATTTCTTTCTTATCTCAATAAACATACTTGAACTTGGTAACACCATTATGTATGGGTGACTTTAATGCTCGTCACACTGCTCTTGGTGATGTTCAGTGTAACAATAATGGAAGGCTCTTCTTGAAATACCTTACTGATTATAATATTACTGTGAATGATACTGATAAACAGACCAATTTATTGGGAGGTAGGCTGGATTATGTGATTGGGTAGAGCCTAGTAGATAGCAACGTAAAAGTTATGCACATCCGAGAATTAGTAAGTGATGTTTTTGCATTATACTATGAGCTCAATGTAGCGGGTATTAGGTCCAATCCCCATCCTAGGGTTAAAATTAACATTCCAGACGATGTTAAATCGCACTTTTTGGCTTACGTACACAAATGGTACACTGAGTATGCAGCTGTATTAGTGGACCACTTTTTCAATAATCTTGTCGGTATCATTACCGGTTATTATGATACATGGGTTAAAATAAGGGAAAAAATGAACACTCGTTATTCCTCGTGGGCAGAGGATCCTATTATTATTACAGAGCTAAAGTGCTTCAGCTTGCTGTTATAAACGAGTCAAAACCGCTGACAATTTACAAGCATTCCTCAATGCCACCAGAGCTTTTCGCGAGAGTAAGTGTCAAATTAAGAACACATATTGGGAACAATTCCTGCAAGTATCAATAGAACTGGAACACTATCGGAAATGTGGAACAAAAGTAAAAATATTACCAACCTTCAACCCCAGTTCAGCTTCATCATACTCCTGCACAATATGCTGACATGTTCTTAGCTCAATGGTCTAGTGTCTCACAAATTTCTTCCTTACCCCCAAGATATACAGCAGCTTTTAAATAATACAAACATAAACAGAAACTTTAGTATTGAAATAGCATGTTCCTCGCCAGATTTAACGGATCAATTTGTTATAACCAATTTTCAGATTTCAGCAGCTTAGGGAAACATAAACAAACTGGCCCTGGTGAAGATGGTATAACCTATAACACCTAAATGAGCTCACTAAATAATGTCCCTAGCCACCCTGTGCTTGACCTTTATCATACAACCTCTCACAAGGTATTTTGCCAAAGAAATGGCCACAAAGTCTTATTGTACCAATTCCTGAACCTAGCTCTCAAATATTCAGACCTATTTCCCTTACATTTTTTATGTGTAACGTCTTGGAGAGAATTATTCTCAATAGTATCATGTTTCTGGTCAAATAAAAATATGCTACCTTACATGGTTTATGCCAGAGTATACTGCACAAGCAAGTTTTGCTGGATATTTTCTACACTTAGGATAAGACACAAGTTGCCTTTATTGACCTAAAGTCAGCTTTGGATGTAGCAAATGGCGAAATAATATTAGAGCAACTTGCTAAATTTGAAATCAAAGGAGTTCAATAAAGCTTGAATTTGAAACTTCACAGTTCAATAAAGAGCTACTTATCCAACAGACATGCTAATGTCCTATTTAAAGGAGTTAAAAGTACAAGTAAAACAGATGCATTCAAACTAAACACACCTCAAGGTGGTGTCCTAAGCCCTATTCTCTTTAATATACTTATGAGCAAACTTATTCATGACATGCTTGTACAACCTTCTAAAACTGTTATACGTTATGCTGATGAAATTTCTATTATGCCACACTAAAACTAGGCTACAAGCATTACTTGATCCATTTTCCAAGAAAGTAGTAGAATGTGGACTCATAATCTCTGTTGATAAAACAAAGGTTCTTATTCCCCTTTCCCTTCACCTTGTTAACTATACTGTTAATGGAGTGCCCGTGGAGACTTGTGAATCTTGTAAATATCTTGGAATGGAGGTTAATGATACAAATCTCATCAGCAACCTTCGCAAAAAACATGTTGAGCGTTTTAAACCTATTAGAACTCTTGTGGGCAAAGGATTTGCCATTATCATAAAATATTCTCGTAGCTTTTATATTGCCTCTATATGATCCGTTGTTGATTAAACAACTACAAGTCTTAGATGTAGTACAAAATGATTTCAAGCACATCATCCTGGGTTGTCCTATAACTGTCAGAATTATTAACATGAAAAAGGAACTAAGATTGCCTTCTATTTATGAGAATAGTTCTACTTAAAGTTATGTTTTGCGACAGATTTTAAAAAATAATGCTCCCTCCAGCACTATTCAAATTATTAAATCGAGATGTATTCTAAACAATTCTGACTTCACTCAATACGCCGCAAAAAACTCCTTACAATCTGTGGCTCAGTTGTTGTGCAAATAATCTTATAAAACTGAATGTCTCTCTCGGACTGTTTCCTAAGAGAAGTCCCAGATCAGCCGGGCTGTGGTGGGTATGTGGCTCTGCGGGCCGCTCCAAGCAACAGCCTGGTGGATCAAACTCTCACAAGTCGAGCCTGGCCTCGGGCCGGGCTTGGGGAGTAGAAGAACTCCCAGAACCCCATCAACCAGGTATCAACCAGGTATCTCATTCCCGATAAAACTGTTCACTATATTCCCTCTAGGAAACATGTGCAATACTCGATACAATCTACACCCATCAGTGCAAAACAAATCTATGACACTGAAACTATGAGATGCATAACTCTAGAGGCTATTGACAGTCATCTTCAAAATTTCAAACCAACTGAATCCTATGCCGTTACTGATAGAATGGATTGATCATGTCTAGTACACAGAGATTGAACGACTGGGCAAGCACGACACAGATTGACCTATTAGGTATTTATCTGGCCCCTGAGTACCTTAAGCTCAGTGGTGGTGGAGTGATATTTTGTGACTCTAAATGTGCTCTGCAGTCTTTAAATAACCCATCACAATTCATGTTTGAAGCAGCTTGTAATATTAAATGGAATTAAATTTTTGGCAATGATAATAACTTTTGTATAAAATTTGTGTGGATCCCATCCCATGTTGGAATTGGAAAACATGACTTTGTAGATCGATTGGCCAATGAGGCTTTGGCCAAAGAAAACATTAATTATGACTATGGACTATACAATGCAATTATTAGAAACATACATATACAAGAAATTACTTCAGATTTAGAAGAACTAAGAAATGGCCGGAGACCTGAAAGCTGCAGTATTAAAAGCTATGCCAACTTTTGTAATAAGTGTTTGGTATGGTCAGCATAATAACCGGACAAGGCAACTTGATGCAGTCATTGCGCGAATTTGCCTTGGCTATAGGCACATCTGGCAGGTTAGTGAGGCTGAACAACTCCCAGAATATTCAGCTTGTAAACTCTGTGACAACCCAATGCATTCACTAGAACACTATATTGTAGAATATGAAACCGTAAGTGATTTTAGACCACCTGGTCAATTGTACCACCAACTGTGTAACTATTTCATTGAATCTGGTTTACTTGACGACATCCTAACAATTTATCCTAAATTTGCTTGTCCATTTTAAAGAATGAAGAACAATTGTATTATTTTTATTTTTAAGCTGCATCTCTTATGAACCCATCCCTGCCCTTGTGTGGCAGTGCACAATAGAAAGTTGCATTTACATATTCGCACATTGAAACATGTCTAGTCTAATGTAGTTGATTGTAATCTTGATATATATATGTGCTTTAGCCTACAGTTTCCACCTATTGTCTTGTGTATAACCCTCTGTCCTGTGTGACAGAGACTACCAGCATTATCCTCACTCTAATAAGACCTAAAGCAAGAAACGTTGTCTTGGAGTATATAAGGAGTATCGACACCTACAGAAGGGAGGTCAGTATAGGTGCAGACCTCGCTGCTTCACTTCATATATACAGATTATTTAAACTTTATAGGAAGATGGCTTCAACAAATTGTGAAAAAAGGAAGATATGAAGATAAAAACAAATTTTCAGCCAGCGTGTGAAGAAGAGTTTGCATTCACGGTTAAATGAGGTAAACGTTTGTGCCTTATCTGCCGCTCAGTAATTACAAAGCCAGTAACTTGAGGCGGCATTATGTCACTAATCACAAAAACTTTTCATATGATTATCCACCTAAATCAGACTTAAATACAAATAAGTTAAATCAGTTAAAATAATCAATGAATAGCCAGCAGACACTTGACATTTTTCAGTAAGAAAGCCGATACAACGACTGAAGCCAACTTTATTGTATCCTGGAATATACTGAAGCCAGCTTTATTGTATCCTGGAGTATACTGAAGCCAGCTTTATTGTATCCTGGAATATACTGAAGCCAGCTTTATTGTATCCTGGAGTATACTGAAGCCAGCTTTATTGTATCATGGAATATACTAAAGCCAGCTTTATTGTATCCTGGAATATACTGAAGCCAGCTTTATTGTATCCTGGAATATACTGAAGCCAGCTTTATTGTATCCTGGAATATACTGAAGCCAGCTTTATTGTATCCTGGAATATACTGAAGCCAGCTTTATTGTATCCTGGAGTATACTGAAGCCAGCTTTATTGTATCATGGAATATACTAAAGCCAGCTTTATTGTATCCTGGAGTATACTAAAGCCAGCTTTATTGTATCATGGAATATACTGAAGCCAGCTTTATTGTATCCTGGAATATACTGAAGCCAGCTTTATTGTATCCTGGAATATACTGAAGCCAGCTTTATTGTATCCTGGAATATACTGAAGCCAGCTTTATTGTATCCTGGAATATACTGAAGCCAGCTTTATTGTATCCTGGAATATACTGAAGCCAGCTTTATTGTATCCTGGAGTATACTAAAGCCAGCTTTATTGTATCCTGGAGTATACTGAAGCCAGCTTTATTGTATCCTGGAGTATACTAAAGCCAGCTTTATTGTATCCTGGAGTATACTGAAGTCAGCTTTATTGTATCCTGGAGTATACTGAAGCCAGCTTTATTGTATCCTGGAGTATACTAAAGCCAGCTTTATTGTATCCTGGAGTATACTAAAGCCAGACAGCAGCATCTCAGTTACCATGCCAGCTGGACTACCATGCCCTGCACCTTATTAATTTCCCTAGCACTAGGCAGAAAACATTAGAGAAAATTCAAATTGAAGTCACGAGGCTAATTCTTGGAGCCCCCAGATGCACACATTAAACTGAATATTCCTCTTGTATGCAATGTACTAGCCATTGTTATTACATTATATCTGTACCCTGAAATACAAGTGTCTTACGCGCCCATTAGCAAAAAGAGCAAGGAAATGCCTTCACTCCTGAAAGCAACAATTGAAACCGTTGATTCCTTTACAAATAGCTTTCGGCCTCGTGAGCACTATGCTTGCGCTGATGGGTCTGTTCAAATGTCAACAGGTCGCACTGCAGCAGCCTGTAGAATATACAAAGACAACATATGTACACAGACAACATATATACACAGACCTCAGGTGTAAGACTGAATAACTGGCTTGGCCACTAACGCACTGAAGAGCAGTGGAGGAGTAATTTTCTGTGATTTAAAGTTCAGCTCTTCAGGCCCCTTAAAACTTTAACGTGCAAAATAGATACTAGGAATGATATATCATCAATTATAAACATTATTAATGTACAGAACAAGATGTTCAGTCTCATATGTATGGATACCATCTCCTAGGTGTTGTCCAGCATGATGATACAGACAAGGCAGCTAAAACTGTACCACACATTCCAATCTCTGCTGTAAAAGCCGCAGTATTTCAGGAAATTGGGGATAACATAAGAGCAGTTCCTGACACTCAAAGGCCAGAAAGCACGTATATAAAGAGCTATGCCATGTTTAGAACCGAGAACTATATGTAAGGGCAACATGAAACTTCCACTAGACAGTGTGACATTGTAATTCTCAGAAGTAGGCTGGGATATCGATATCTATGGCAGGTGGCTACAGGTAATGTATCCCCCCAATGGTGAACATTCCAACTGTAAACTATGTGAACAAGAGCTGGGACATACTCTCCAACACTATACCTGTGATTGTCCTGTTATCAGTGATTTCAGACCAAATGGTATGATGTACTTCGAGCTTTGTAATTATTTCATACACTCACGAATATTGTAAGATATTCTCGTGCTGTATCTACATATTGCTAGTGGAGGCTACATGTTCTCTCCTGAATCCATGCATGACTAACCATCCTGTGAAATGGGGATATTAAATGAAGCTATAGCTAGTTTTTGATTTACTCTGTATAATCTTTCATATGGAATATGGTAGCAGAGCAGCGGTGTGTATACCTAAGCCTCTTAATAAAAAAGATCCTTTAGCACCTAGAATATCTGAGGCTTCACCTCCCTGAGGTCACCTCACATTGTTACCCCATTAACCTCATAATACACATTCGCATTTAACCTACTCAATTTCTACTAAAACAGGTGAATGTCGGACGGGAGAGGCCCTCACACGGAGGGTCTTAATAAGCGCATTACAATTTTAATTTCACAGAGGAAGGAGGCTGGGCGAGGCTACCTTGAAGCATGACAGCCGCCGCTACCCTCCAGCCTCACTGACACTTTAGGCCTTGTACCACCTTATTGTTTAGCTCTATCCTTGATATATTTAGGGAGGAGAACCATGAGGGAGGGAGAAGAACCATGAAATAGGGAGGAGAACCATGAGGGATAATGGTGGATACTTTAAATCTATAAAAATACTTGTATATACAAAGATACGTTTTCTTACATTAGGCTCAAACACCGGTGAAGACAACTTTAACTGCTGCACTTTGGTAAACTTTGACACAAACGTAAGTATGGTGTAAAATTATCAAGACTTTGTACTACATCGTAATTTTCTTAAGGTTAGACAATAGTGTGTCTTCAGGGTAACCTTGCAAGTGCTCACTCCGCCCTCCAAAACCTTCCAAGTGCTCACTCCGCCCTCCAGAACCTTCCAAGTGCTCACTCCGCCCTCCAGAACCTTCCATGTGCTCACTCCGCCCTCCAGAACCTTCCATGTGCTCACTCCGCCCTCCAGAACCTTCCATGTGCTCACTCCGCCCTCCAGAACCTTCCATGTGCTCACTCCGCCCTCCAGAACCTTCCATGTGCTCACTCCGCCCTCCAGAACCTTCCATGTGCTCACTCCGCCCTCCAGAACCTTCCATGTGCTCACTCCGCCCTCCAGAACCTTTCATGTGCTCACTCCGCCCTCCAGAACCTTCCATGTGCTCACTCCGCCCTCCAGAACCTTTCATGTGCTCACTCCGCCCTCCAGAACCTTCCATGTGCTCTCACCGCCCTCCAGAACCTTCCATGTGCTCACTCCGCCCTCCAGAACCTTCCATGTGCTCACTCCGCCCTCCAGAACCTTCCATGTGCTCACTCCGCCCTCCAGAACCTTCCATGTGCTCACTCCGCCCTCCAGAACCTTCCATGTGCTCACTCCGCCCTCCAGAACCTTCCATGTGCTCACTCCGCCCTCCAGAACCTTTCATGTGCTCACTCCGCCCTCCAGAACCTTCCATGTGCTCACTCCGCCCTCCAGAACCTTCCATGTGCTCACTCCGCCCTCCAGAACCTTCCATGTGCTCACTCCGCACTCCAGAAGCTTCCATGTGCTCACTCCGCCCTCCAGAACCTTCCATGTGCTCACTCCGCCCTCCAGAACCTTCCATGTGCTCACTCCGCCCTCCAGAACCTTCCATGTGCTCACTCCGCCCTCCAGAACCTTTCATGTGCTCACTCCGCCCTCCAGAACCTTCCATGTGCTCACTCCGCCCTCCAGAACCTTTCATGTGCTCACTCCGCCCTCCAGAACCTTCCATGTGCTCACTCCGCCCTCCAGAACCTTTCATGTGCTCACTCCGCCCTCCAGAACCTTCCATGTGCTCACTCCGCCCTCCAGAACCTTTCATGTGCTCACTCCGCCCTCCAGAACCTTCCATGTGCTCACTCCGCCCTCCAGAACCTTTCATGTGCTCACTCCGCCCTCCAGAACCTTCCATGTGCTCACTCCGCCCTCCAGAACCTTTCATGTGCTCACTCCGCCCTCCAGAACCTTCCATGTGCTCACTCCGCCCTCCAGAACCTTCCATGTGCTCACTCCGCCCTCCAGAACCTTTCATGTGCTCACTCCGCCCTCCAGAACCTTCCATGTGCTCACTCCGCCCTCCAGAACCTTTCATGTGCTCACTCCGCCCTCCAGAACCTTCCATGTGCTCACTCCGCCCTCCAGAACCTTTCATGTGCTCACTCCGCCCTCCAGAACCTTCCATGTGCTCACTCCGCCCTCCAGAACCTTTCATGTGCTCACTCCGCCCTCCAGAACCTTCCATGTGCTCACTCCGCCCTCCAGAACCTTTCATGTGCTCACTCCGCCCTCCAGAACCTTCCATTTGCTCACTCCGCCCTCCAGAACCTTCCATGTGCTCACTCCGCCCTCCAGAACCTTTCATGTGCTCACTCCGCCCTCCAGAACCTTCCATGTGCTCACTCCGCCCTCCAGAACCTTTCATGTGCTCACTCCGCCCTCCAGAACCTTCCATGTGCTCACTCCGCCCTCCAGAACCTTTCATGTGCTCACTCCGCCCTCCAGAACCTTCCATGTGCTCACTCCGCCCTCCAGAACCTTTCATGTGCTCACTCCGCCCTCCAGAACCTTCCATGTGCTCTCACCGCCCTCCAGAACCTTCCATGTGCTCACTCCGCCCTCCAGAACCTTCCATGTGCTCACTCCGCCCTCCAGAACCTTCCATGTGCTCACTCCGCCTTCCAGAACCTTCCATGTGCTCACTCCGCCCTCCAGAACCTTCCATGTGCTCACTCCGCCCTCCAGAACCTTCCATGTGCTCACTCCGCCCTCCAGAACCTTTCATGTGCTCACTCCGCCCTCCAGAACCTTCCATGTGCTCACTCCGCCCTCCAGAACCTTCCATGTGCTCACTCCGCCCTCCAGAACCTTCCATGTGCTCACTCCGCACTCCAGAAGCTTCCATGTGCTCACTCCGCCCTCCAGAACCTTCCATGTGCTCACTCCGCCCTCCAGAACCTTCCATGTGCTCACTCCGCCCTCCAGAACCTTCCACGTGCTCACTCCGCCCTCCAGAACCTTCAATGTGCTCACTCCGCACTCCAAAACCTTCCATGTGTTCACTCTGCCCTCCAGAACCTTCCATGTGCTCACTCCGCCCTCCAGAACCTTCCATGTGCTCACTCCGCCCTCCAGAACCTTCCATGTGCTCACTCCGCCCTCCAGAACCTTCCATGTGCTCACTCCGCCCTCCAGAACCTTCCATGTGCTCACTCCGCCCTCCAGAACCTTCCATGTGCTCACTCCGCCCTCCAGAACCTTCCACGTGCTCACTCCGCCCTCCAGAACCTTCCACGTGCTCACTCCGCCCTCCAGAACCTTCAATGTGCTCACTCCGCACTCCAGAACCTTCCATGTGTTCCCTCTGCCCTCCAGAACCTTCCATGTGCTCACTCCGCCCTCCAGAGCCTTCCATGTGCTCACTCCGCCCTCCAGAACCTTTCATGTGCTCACTCCGCCCTCCAGAACCTTCCATGTGCTCACTCCGCCCTCCAGAGCCTTCCATGTGCTCACTCCGCCCTCCAGAACTTCCATGTGCTCACTCCGCCCTCCAGAGCCTTCCATGTGCTCACTCCGCCCTCCAGAACCTTCCACGTGCTCACTCCGCCCTCCAGAACCCGTTTAAATTACTGAAAGTTGATGTATAAGTTTATGATAAATTATGTATATAGATGTATAGTATGAATATACACCGAGCATACTACAGTGTGCGGCCTCATGAGATCTTCATGAGGAAATATTCCCCTTGATGAGGAAATATTCCCCCTGAATATTGCCTGGTCCCCCTCATGGCTCGTATGAGGTGAGGACCACCCTGGTCCCCCTCATGCCTCGTATGAGGTGAGGACCACCCTGGAGCCTGGTCCCCCTCATGCCTCGTATGAGGTGAGGACCACCCTGGAGCCTGGTCCCCCTCATGGCTCGTATGAGGTGAGGACCACCCTGGAGCCTGGTCCCCTTCATGGCTCGTATGAGGTGAGGACCACCCTGGAGCCTGGTCCCCTCATGGCTCGTATGAGGCGAGGACCACCCTGGAGCCTGGTCCCCTCATGCCTCGTATGAGGTGAGGACCACCCTGGAGCCTGGTCCCCTTCATGGCTCGTATGAGGTGAGGACCACCCTGGAGCCTGGTCCCCCTCATGGCTCGTATGAGGCGAGGACCACCCTGGAGCCTGGTCCCCCCTCATGGCTCGTATGAGGTGAGGACCACCCTGGAGCCTGGTCCCCCTCATGGCTCGTATGAGGCGAGGACCACCCTGGAGCCTGGTCCCCCTCATGGCTCGTATGAGGTGAGGACCACCCTGGAGCCTGGTCCCCTCATGGCTCGTATGAGGTGAGGACCACCCTGGAGCCTGGTCCCCTCATGGCTCGTATGAGGTGACGACCACCCTGGAGCCTGGCCCCCTCATGGCTCGTATGAGGTGAGGACCACCCTGGAGCCTGGTCCCCCTCATGGCTCGTATGAGGTGAGGACCACCCTGGAGCCTGGTCCCCCTCATGGCTCGTATGAGGTGAGGACCACCCTGGTCCCCCTCATGGCTCGTATGAGGCGAGGACCACCCTGGAGCCTGGTCCCCCTCATGGCTCGTATGAGGTGAGGACCACCCTGGAGCCTGGTCCCCCTCATGGCTCGTATGAGGCGAGGACCACCCTGGAGCCTGGTCCCCCTCATGGCTCGTATGAGGTGAGGACCACCCTGGAGCCTGGTCCCCCTCATGGCTCGTATGAGGCGAGGACCACCCTGGAGCCTGGTCCCCCTCATGGCTCGTATGAGGTGAGGACCACCCTGGAGCCTGGTCCCCTCATGGCTCGTATGAGGTGAGGACCACCCTGGAGCCTGGTCCCCTCATGGCTCGTATGAGGTGAGGACCACCCTGGAGCCTGGTCCCCCTCATGGCTCGTATGAGGTGAGGACCACCCTGGAGCCTGGTCCCCCTCATGGCTCGTATGAGGTGAGGACCACCCTGGAGCCTGGTCCCCCTCATGGCTCGTATGAGGTGAGGACCACCCTGGAGCCTGGTCCCCCTCATGGCTCGTATGAGGTGAGGACCACCCTGGAGCCTGGTCCCCCTCATGGCTCGTATGAGGTGAGGACCACCCTGGAGCCTGGTCCCCCTCATGGCTCGTATGAGGTGAGGACCACCCTGGAGCCTGGTCCCCTCATGGCTCGTATGAGGTGAGGACCACCCTGGAGCCTGGTCCCCCTCATGGCTCGTATGAGGTGAGGACCACCCTGGAGCCTGGTCCCCTCATGGCTCGTATGAGGTGAGGACCACCCTGGAGCCTGGTCCCCCTCATGGCTCGTATGAGGTGAGGACCACCCTGGAGCCTGGTCCCCCTCATGGCTCGTATGAGGTGAGGACCACCCTGGAGCCTGGTCCCCTCATGGCTCGTATGAGGTGAGGACCACCCTGGAGCCTGGTCCCCCTCATGGCTCGTATGAGGCGAGGACCACCCTGGAGCCTGGTCCCCCTCATGGCTCGTATGAGGTGAGGACCACCCTGGAGCCTGGTCCCCCTCATGGCTCGTATGAGGCGAGGACCACCCTGGAGCCTGGTCCCCCTCATGGCTCGTATGAGGCGAGGACCACCCTGGAGCCTGGTCCCCTCATGGCTCGTATGAGGTGAGGACCACCCTGGAGCCTGGTCCCCTCATGGCTCGTATGAGGTGACGACCACCCTGGAGCCTGGTCCCCCTCATGGCTCGTATGAGGTGAGGACCACCCTGGAGCCTGGTCCCCCTCATGGCTCGTATGAGGTGAGGACCACCCTGGAGCCTGGTCCCCCTCATGGCTCGTATGAGGTGAGGACCACCCTGGTCCCCCTCATGGCTCGTATGAGGTGAGGACCACCCTGGAGCCTGGTCCCCCCTCATGGCTCGTATGAGGTGAGGACCACCCTGGAGCCTGGTCCCCCTCATGGCTCGTATGAGGCGAGGACCACCCTGGAGCCTGGTCCCCCTCATGGCTCGTATGAGGTGAGGACCACCCTGGAGCCTGGTCCCCCTCATGGCTCGTATGAGGCGAGGACCACCCTGGAGCCTGGTCCCCCTCATGGCTCGTATGAGGCGAGGACCACCCTGGAGCCTGGTCCCCTCATGGCTCGTATGAGGTGAGGACCACCCTGGAGCCTGGTCCCCTCATGGCTCGTATGAGGTGACGACCACCCTGGAGCCTGGTCCCCCTCATGGCTCGTATGAGGTGAGGACCACCCTGGAGCCTGGTCCCCCTCATGGCTCGTATGAGGCGAGGACCACCCTGGAGCCTGGTCCCCCTCATGGCTCGTATGAGGTGAGGACCACCCTGGAGCCTGGTCCCCCTCATGGCTCGTATGAGGCGAGGACCACCCTGGAGCCTGGTCCCCCTCATGGCTCGTATGAGGTGAGGACCACCCTGGAGCCTGGTCCCCCTCATGGCTCGTATGAGGCGAGGACCACCCTGGAGCCTGGTCCCCTCATGGCTCGTATGAGGTGAGGACCACCCTGGAGCCTGGTCCCCCTCATGGCTCGTATGAGGTGAGGACCACCCTGGAGCCTGGTCCCCCTCATGGCTCGTATGAGGTGAGGACCACCCTGGAGCCTGGTCCCCCTCATGGCTCGTATGAGGTGAGGACCACCCTGGAGCGTGGTCCCCCTCATGGTTCGTATGAGGCGAGGACCACCCTGGAGCCTGGTCCCCTCATGCCTCGTATGAGGTGAGGACCACCCTGGAGCCTGGTCCCCCTCATGGTTCGTATGAGGTGAGGACCACCCTGGAGCCTGGTCCCCCTCATGGCTCGTATGAGGTGAGGACCACCCTGGAGCCTGGTCCCCCTCATGGCTCGTATGAGGTGAGGACCACCCTGGTCCCCCTCATGGCTCGTATGAGGTGAGGACCACCCTGGAGCCTGGTCCCCCTCATGGCTCGTATGAGGTGAGGACCACCCTGGAGCCTGGTCCCCCTCATGGCTCGTATGAGGTGAGGACCACCCTGGAGCCTGGTCCCCCTCATGGCTTGTATGAGGTGAGGACCACCCTGGAGCCTGGTCCCCCTCATGGCTCGTATGAGGCGAGGACCACCCTGGAGCCTGGTCCCCCTCATGGCTCGTATGAGGTGAGGACCACCCTGGAGCCTGGTCCCCCTCATGGCTCGTATGAGGTGAGGACCCTACCTGGAGCCTGGTCCCCCTCATGGCTCGTATGAGGTGAGGACCACCCTGGAGCCTGGTCCCCCTCATGGCTCGTATGAGGTGAGGACCACCCTGGAGCCTGGTCCCCCTCATGGCTCGTATGAGGTGAGGACCACCCTGGAGCCTGGTCCCCCTCATGGCTGGTATGAGGTGAGGACCACCCTGGTCCCCCTCATGGCTCGTATGAGGTGAGGACCACCCTGGAGCCTGGTCCCCCTCATGGCTCGTATGAGGTGAGGACCACCCTGGAGCCTGGTCCCCCTCATGGCTCGTATGAGGTGAGGACCACCCTGGAGCCTGGTCCCCCCTCATGCCTCGTATGAGGTGAGGACCACCCTGGAGCCTGGTCCCCCTCATGCCTCGTATGAGGTGAGGACCACCCTGGTCCCCCTCATGGCTCGTATGAGGTGAGGACCACCCTGGAGCCTGGTCCCCCTCATGGCTGGTATGAGGTGAGGACCACCCTGGAGCCTGGTCCCCCCTCATGCCTCGTATGAGGTGAGGACCACCCTGGAGCCTGGTCCCCTCATGGCTCGTATGAGGTGAGGACCACCCTGGAGCCTGGTCCCCCTCATGACTCGTATGAGGTGAGGACCACCCTGGAGCCTGGTCCCCCTCATGCCTCGTATGAGGTGAGGACCACCCTGGAGCCTGGTCCCCCTCATGGCTCGTATGAGGTGAGGACCACCCTGGAGCCTGGTCCCCCTCATGGCTGGTATGAGGTGAGGACCACCCTGGAGCCTGGTCCCCCTCATGCCTCGTATGAGGTGAGGACCACCCTGGAGCCTGGTCCCCCTCATGGCTCGTATGAGGTGAGGACCACCCTGGAGCCTGGTCCCCCTCATGGCTCGTATGAGGTGAGGACCACCCTGGAGCCTGGTCCCCCTCATGGCTCGTATGAGGTGAGGACCACCCTGGAGCCTGGTCCCCCTCATGGCTCGTATGAGGTGAGGACCACCCTGGAGCCTGGTCCCCCCTCATGCCTCGTATGAGGTGAGGACCACCCTGGAGCCTGGTCCCCCTCATGGCTAGCGTCCCACAGTAATATTCATCATGAAAACCATTTTACACATATTGTATGTAAGTTTTGCTTTAGTGCTGAGAGCAACAAACTCCAGGTTGGTCAAGAAGCGCCAACACTGAGTACATCTTCAAGTGTAACTCTACACAGTGGAGTCTGGCCACAATGGCTGCCGTTGAGAGCCTCACATCTTCAAGTGTAACTCTACACAGTGGAGTCTGGCCACAATGGCTGCCGTTGAGGGCCTCACATCTTCAAGTGTAACTCTACACAGTGGAGTCTGGCCACAATGGCTGCCGGTGAGGGCCTCACATCTTCAAGTGTAACTCTACACAGTGGAGCCTGGCCACAATGGCTGCCGTGAGGGCCTCACATCTTCAAGTGTAACTCTACACAGTGGAGTCTGGCCACAATGGCTGCCGTTGAGGCCTCACATCTTCAAGTGTAACTCTACACAGTGGAGTCTGGCCACAATGGCTGCCGTTGAGAGCCTCACATCTTCAAGTGTAACTCTACACAGTGGAGTCTGGCCACAATGGTTGCCGTTGAGGGCCTCACATCTTCAAGTGTAACTCTACACAGTGGAGTCTGGCCACAATGGCTGCCGTTGAGAGCCTCACATCTTCAAGTGTAACTCTACACAGTGGAGTCTGGCCACAATGGCTGCCGTTGAGGGCCTCACATCTTCAAGTGTAACTCTACACAGTGGAGTCTGGCCACAATGGCTGCCGTTGAGGGCCTCACATCTTCAAGTGTAACTCTACACAGTGGAGTCTGGCCACAATGGCTGCCGTTGAGGGCCTCACATCTTCAAGTGTAACTCTACACAGTGGAGTCTGGCCACAATGGCTGCCGTTGAGGGCCTCACATCTTCAAGTGTAACTCTACACAGTGGAGTCTGGCCACAATGGCTGCCGTTGAGGGCCTCACATCTTCAAGTGTAACTCTACACAGTGGAGTCTGGCCACAATGGCTGCCGGTGAGGGCCTCACATCTTCAAGTGTAACTCTACACAGTGGAGCCTGGCCACAATGGCTGCCGTTGAGGGCATCACATCTTCAAGTGTAACTCTACACAGTGGAGTCTGGCCACAATGGCTGCCGTTGAGGACCTCACATCTTCAAGTGTAACTCTACACAGTGGAGTCTGGCCACAATGGCTGCCGGTGAGGGCTTCACATCTTCAAGTGTAACTCTACACAGTGGAGCCTGGCCACAATGGCTGCCGGTGAGGGCTTCACATCTTCAAGTGTAACTCTACACAGTGGAGTCTGGCCACAATGGCTGCCGTTGAGGGCCTCACATCTTCAAGTGTAACTCTACACAGTGGAGTCTGGCCACAATGGCTGCCGTTGAGAGCCTCACATCTTCAAGTGTAACTCTACACAGTGGAGTCTGGCCACAATGGCTGCCGTGAGGGCTTCACATCTTCAAGTGTAACTCTACACAGTGGAGCCTGGCCACAATGGCTGCCGGTGAGGGCTTCACATCTTCAAGTGTAACTCTACACAGTGGAGTCTGGCCACAATGGCTGCCGTTGAGGGCCTCACATCTTCAAGTGTAACTCTACACAGTGGAGTCTGGCCACAATGGCTGCCGTTGAGGGCCTCACATCTTCAAGTGTAAATACTGAAGCCTCATGACTCCTATTTCTTCAGTAGAGGCCAACAAGAACTACGAGAATAATAAAGTGTTAAAACTGTAAACACTCGAGAGATAAAGAGCCAAAAATCTCTGGAAATTATTGATGTTAAACAGTTGAGAAATTTTGAATATAAAATATATTCTGGACGGTTGGGAGCAGTGTTGCCACCTCAGCGTCCTGCCTTTTGGCGCCCTAATTTGCTCCCAAACTTGGACATGTCCGGAAATATTGCCACAAAAACTGTTGAGTTTTTCAGGAGACATATTCGTACGTGTTGTAGGAAGATGGTGTAAAGTTTATTATAAGTTGTGATGGCGTATTGCATATTGTTTGAGAGGTGAAGTTGGTAATTGTGTGGAGGCGCGTGTGGCAAGAGTGGTCGGAGGGCGGCGGCGTCAGTTGCTGGACGACGACGGACGAGGACGGACGCCGCCGCTCCTGCTCCTCCTTCACCTGCTGCTCCTACTCACCCTCCTCACACCTCACAATGGGCGCCGGCAGCTCCACCTCACACCTCCGCCGCAGTGTCGCCACTGAGGTAATTACCGCCACCTTCTCCTTCCTCACTTAATACATCAATAGTCATCATTGATGAGTCATTAAGACTTGCGGCCGCAACCTCTTAATTCTTGAGCCCAACCGCTTCAGGTGGACGGTAGAGCTTCCTGCAGGTCGGCGTTCAATCCCGCGACCCTCCAAGTGGCTGGGCACCATTCCATCCCTCCGTCCCATCCCTAATCCTTATCCTGACCCCTTCCCANATTACGAAGTGCCGCTGAAATAGGTAAGGTTCGAAGTACCTAACTGATTCTACTACTGCCAGTGCCTCCCGATCCGTAGCTGAATAACGAACTTCAGGTCCTTTGACCTTTCTACTAAATAGGCTACTGGATGGGGTAAATTATCCGCATCTCGCTGAATTAAGCACCCGCCAATAGCTATACCGCTGGCGTCAGTGTGCACCTCCCACTCTTTCTCAAAATCAGGAATAGCCAATACCGGTGTCGTGATTAGTTGGTCTTTCAGTTTGCGATAGGCCTCGTCATGTTCAGATTTCCACACAAACTTCGCATTCTTCTTTGTCAGATCAGTCAGGGGTGCTGAAATGCCAGCAAACCTTCAATATGACGACGAAAATATCCGGCCGCCCCCAAAAACCTACGCACGTCCTTTGCTGTCCTTGGAGTAGGCATGTCAGCAATGGCGCGGCAAGAATCTGGGTCAGGTCGGATACCGTCTGGGCACACCTGGAACCCCAGAAATTTGAATTTCTGAGCCGCCAGGGTGCTTTTCTGAACGTTCAGCTTGAACCCTGCCTGATCTAACAACGTCAAAGTCTCAGTCAAGTCCCGTAGGTGTTCCTCAAACGTCCTGGAATATATCACAACATCGTCCAGGTACGCTAAAGAATGCCTACCCAGGACCGGACTAAGGATGAAGTTGATGGCCCTCTGAAACGACGAAGGCGCTGTCTTTAAACCAAACGGCATCCTACGGAAATGATAAGTGTGCCTACCATCCGAGAACGCTGTTTTTTCCCTATCCTGTTCTGCCACCGGAATCGCCCAATACGCCGATTTCGCGTCAAGAGTTGAGAAATACTTAGCAGCACCAAATTGATCTATTATCTCCTGTATTCGGGGCAACGGATACACATCACCCTTAGTTATTTCGTTCACCTTCCGGTAGTCAACACAGAACGATAACTACCGTCCGGTTTCCGAACTAGCACAACAGGAGAGAGCCACGGTGACGTACTAGGCTCTATCACGCCCTGCCTCAACATTTTCTGGCACTCCTCCCTGATAACGTTCTTTGCCTGTTCCGGCAACCTCCACTGTCTCGTGTACACAGGCAAATGATCACCAGTTGGAATGGTGTGCTCAATCTTATCAAGGAGACCAATCTGGTCATCCTCTGTCGCAAATAATTTCGGGAATTTTCGCAAAACTCCTCTCAGTGCCTTCCTATCTGCCTGTGTAACATGTTGCAAATCAAGTGCTGAAATTAATTTTTCTACTTCTTCCACATTCTGTGCAACATTTCTCGTCTCGTACTGTACTTTTGATGGAGTTATAGTATCTAGCATGTTTAATGCACTACATTGTGCAGTGACGGTTGGCGTCTCAGCTGACTCATTGTGAAAGATTTCTGTGTCCTCCACCATGGTTCCCTGAGATACCCTATCACCTGCCCTGAAGCGAAAAGTCTTATGTGAAAGATTGACAACTGGAATGAGTGCACCTTTATCGAGCACTACAATTAAGTGATGAGGAATTAATAAGCGATCACATCTCCCAGCAACCTGAAGGGTGGTACCTGGTTGTATGTGACGTCCCACGGCTACTTTAATAAATTTAACAGAATGTGGTGGGCAACTCTGTTTAGTCAATGCATGCAATGCGCATGACCTCTTAACTGTGTCTGGAAGAGACTTAAAAATTAATTTTGGATAGTGCGCATTATATTTCTGCTTCCTCTTAATTGAAGCTACAACTGGGGGATGGTCGATCATCTCCACTGGGTAGGAAGTCTGTCCCAACTGCAACCTGCAGTTCCTAGCCCTTTTTGAGCAGACAAGGAATAATCAAATCGCGACAGAAAATCAGTTCCCATTAAGATGTGACCAGGAAAATCAAGGTTCTCTACGATCGTACATGTGTGAGGCTGCAATCCCCCATCAATTTCAAAATTAATGTACCTTGACCTACGATCTCAATCTTTTCCCCATTGACCGCTGTTAATGTCTTTGCGCAACGTGTAAGACGTGCATACTTAAAATTGCTGAAGGCTGACTTTTTAATAACAGTTGCCTGGCTCCCTGTATCAACAAAAGCCGTCAATCTTACACCTTCCACTTTCACTTCAAAAGTAGGCCTACCATCACTAGGAGCCTGCTTTCATGCTTTCGTACTAATGATTTTACAATCTCTCTGTATATGTCCGTGCTTCCCACAAGGTAACACCTCCGCGGATCTCTGTTGGTACCCCGCGCAGGGTGGCTCGAACGTGCAGCTGAGGGCTGCTTCCCGCCTGACGAACCCGCGCTACAGTTACTCAGCTTGTCTCGCCCGCCTTGACTCAACGCCTCTACGTATGGGGACGGCTGAGCGCCCGATGTCCCTGTGCGCGTCTGCCTGTCCAAGGCTGTGGCGGCCTGTTGGACTAGGTCTTTATAACTCACGAACGCTCCCTCTGCAAATAAAAACGGTCCCATAGCAGAAGGTAACGTTTTGCAGAACAATTGTTTGGCTAATCGCTCTGCCTGACTGGAATCTAACCCCAGTTCCGTAGTAAGGTCGTCAACCCTGCCCTTTAATAGTGTCCCAAAATCTTTGACGGTGCTGCGGTCATCCCTCTTCAGTGACTGAAGATAAAAATGCGCCTCGTCTTCTGACACCTTTTCCTTAAATCTGTCCCTAATCGCTTGGACAAACTGTGGCCAAGTCGTCAGGTGCTGAAACTCTGACAATCTCGCCAGTGGACCGGCTACGTCCACGCAAGACCCCATAGCGAGAGTAATTTTCAAACTGTCCTCTGGGACAGCCTCCAGCATCGAACTAATCTGACAGAGCCAGTCTTCCACTCGGCGGTTGCGTTCCACCTTACTAAGCGGCAACTCCGTACCTCTGAGTGTCGGTAGAGTCAACCTGGGAATCAGACTCATAATTCCCGGTTTGTATGATGCGGGGCTACTGGAAGTGGGTGGGCCCTGGGGTTGGGAACTGGGTTGATGGTGGGGTTGGGGTTGAGGAATGGTGTGGGTAGCCCGGGTTGGGGTGTGGATTGAGGGTGGGGTTGGGGTTGAGGAATGGTGTGGGTAGCCTCGGGTTGGGGTGTGGATTGAGGGTGGGGATGGGGTTGAGGAATGGTGTGGGTAGCTTCGGGTTGGGGTGTGGCTGGAGGTTGGGGTTGAGGTACTGTGTGGGTGGTCTGGGGTTGGGATGGAAAAGGGGTGGCCTGAGGTAGGAATGGGTATGGGGTGGCCTGGGGTTGGGGGAAGGGTTGGTATAGGAATGGAGGTTGGAGTGGGTATAGGAAGTGAGGATGGGGTTGGTATAAGGGATAGGGTTGAGGTTGTTGTGATGGGTGAAGTGTACCCAGGTATTGTGGTATTGCTCTGTGACGTTGTTCCTGCTGTTGGTGTGGCGTCGATGTTATGTGTGGGGGAACCCAAGACGGCTCCCCCCACTCTTGGGACGAATCCTCCCTAGACTCCCCACTCATATCAATAATTGTATCTGCACTTGCCCGGAAAGATACGCCCGGCTGCCCAGTCCTTTGCAGAACCCGCGACCCCGTCGCCTCAGTCCCACTGACTCCACCTGTGACGTCAGCTGAGCTACCCGAGCGGTCCCCAGTGGTGTCGGAAGAGGTGCGATCCTCTACACTTCCACTCCCACTGGTCGCCACTGACTGGTCACTGTCTGGGTTAAGCATGTCCTGTGATTGCTGGTGTGCCATGTTTCTTGTAGCTACCCTTCGATACAACCTCTACCCGGACTTCACTACAACCGTGAACTTACACAAATAAAAACACAACTCTTTTCTAAGAGAAAACTAACCAAATTCCCAAAGTAGGAAATACAACGATTAATCGAGAGAATCGCTGAAGTGAATCCGATGAATGAGCGTCTGCCCCGCACTCGTGTCTGACCTTGAAGTAACCCGCAGTTCTATTACTGAAACCTAAGTCCTTTACGTTAAAAAAAATTAAAGAATCTAATTCATATAAAACAATTTAAAATGAAAAAATAATTAACGCGCAGCACTCGTGATAGATTAATAAAGAATATTTACTGTACTTTAATACTAAACGCACTTGAAGTGAGCAGCGTGGCCACTGATGACTGATGGAGCGGGGCCAGCTGCGCTGAAAAACTAAGTCCCGCGCTTTTTCGCTTAAACGCTGAAAAATCAAAATTTTTGTTCTGAAGGAAAATAACTAGTTTTACGTTATTAAACAGCTCTAGCGATTAATATAGACTCCCAGGACACATATGTGCTTGCCAAAATTTGAATTTTCACCAAAAACTTGCGTTTTTTTTTACTTAGTGCTGGACTCTGCCAAATTTTTGCACCCGGAAAAATTCTATCACCCAAAATATGGTAAAACTCCCTTAATTCGTCAAAAATGGGTTTCTTGTTCTCAGATATAAATACGCTATTATTTAATACTGACACTGTATACAAAACAACACTGACACATCGGGCGGTTTCAACACTCATCAATTCGAATTTTCATCAAAATCTGAGGTTTTCACCTCAAGTGGACTCTAATAAAATCACAACACGATTTTCTCGAAAAATAACTAAATTCGGCAAAAATGTAATTAACACTGTTTAATGCTTAAGAACAGAATTACGTCCCTTGCGCGCACTAGAGAGTAATGCTGGCCCCAGAATGTACACGAAACATGAGAATTCGAATTTTCGCCAAAATGTACGAATCTAGCCCAAGCTGGACTTAGAAAATTTTTCGACCTACGTTTCCACAAAAAAAATTCTAAGTCTAAAAACGTGAGTCTACCGTCTTACTGGTAAAACTAGAACCAATATCACTCGCAACGACTGGGGAATCCTAATGATACCCAGACCATGTACGTGACCTACTAATACAAATTAATTACAGTTAACGACTTTCCAACGTTGACTTAGCCGAAAACTTATCCCAAAATACTTAGAAATATTTCCACGAGTTCTATCAGACACTTACACGAAAATTACTATCCCTTAACAAACTCCTTCACTTAACTATCGTGACCGACCTATAGCCCTAAGTTCAGAGGATTAACTACGCTCTAGAACCAACGCCTCTGACTTAGACTGATATAATAAGGAATAGCAAGACTTACTGTACGCACTTAGCCTAATATACAGGAAAATACTGAACACTTAAAAAAAATTGAACCGGGGATTGAATTTAGGGGAAAAAATCGTTAATCTCTAGAAAACGCAATTAAACGGGATTACTTTATAAATTTAATTATACTTAATTTAAAGATACACTCGACTTAATACTATAATTGCTCCTACCGGCTCGCCGTCCCGCGCCTAGCCTAGGGGTCTCGACCGTCTAGATTCTAACAGAGCGACACGCAGCTTTCAGCAACAATTAGACTAGAGGCGACTCAACCTCCACTAAGTGTGCGATCACTTAGTCGTTGAATCGTTGCTAGGTAGTTTACTAGTCCGTCCCTCGGAGGCCGCAACGCCCTTCACGGATTTACGTTTTTCCTTAGCGTTTCCGGGTCGTCTAACAACGCCCTCGGACCTATCTCCTGGCGTCCCACAGATAAATCCGCCCAGACAGCCCACAAAGAACTGCTGTTGAGAGTATGATGGCTCCCCACACCTCTGAATCTATTGCAATGGGTCGAGTATGGTACCCAGTCCAATAAACTCGGAGCGGTCTCCTTAACCAATAAAACTGAACAGAAATTACTTACTAACTAATCCTTAATAGTAACAGCCCGCATGAACCCAAGATTCGCCAATCCCCACTCAAACGCACTGTCGTGAGGCGCACTGCTAATCCTGGCCCGCGGCTGTCCTCCCTAGCCTCCACGCACGTGTCCGAATGGCGAGACGCGTGAGCCTTTCAACAATTTCAAACAAAATTGTTGAAACCACCGCTGTGCACCATTGTAACACGGGAAGGGTTCTCACTTCCTTCTACCCTCTTTTTCTCTCTTTACCCGTGTTCTTTACTTTGGTTCTTAACCAAGGGACCCCAAGACTTTTACTCGAGCAGACTCCACGCCACGTGGTCTCAAGACGATTTACCGACTTGAGATTCTACAACCGGTATGACGTGAAAATAGACTTCTAGCAAAGTTCTAGGATCTCCTTTCCGCCGCCACCACCAGACCAGAAACCAAATGAGCAATGATCGAGGTCTGGATCGACCACGCTAAACAATCAACCTTGGGGCTTGATTCCCCACTAGTACAAATAAACCCTGGATCTTACGTGTGTAGTTAATTAAAATCAACAGGAGTAATAATCCTGATTCGGTGTTAGAATCGGCGCCCAATTCAACTCGGCCACGTGGGAACCACGTGACAAGGACAATTCACATAAATATAACAAACACATGGAAATAATGAAAATGCAAAATTAATAACTAATTAATTTATTCAAACCTAAAACAGAGTCTAAGAAATTATAATCCTGACTTGAACACTCCCTGACTGAATATTTAACGGCAATGAGTGGACTATTCCTACAATTACTCACAAAGCAACTCTACCTTCTATGTTGACCCGCTTGGGTAGAGTGCTGGTCTTATGGAAGGTGAGATGGTGACCTCCCCCAGTTGATCCGGCTACCACACTAATCGTCCTCTCTGCTCCTCTACCCAGAGGCCTAGATCTGTATTCTTCCGCTAGTATCTAAGTTACTTTGCCAGGCTTAAGTTATAACAATTAACCTCTGTTGTACTGAATGTTCCAGATTGATTGAATATTGTACTGAAGTTTAAATTACACAAACATCTTAAGGAAGAGCTATTCCCAATTACAACATAGCTATTTGACCTTTGAGAAATAGAGGACATGGAACCTCGTGACCTATGACCTCCGGTCCTCCGCATCACAGCCTAGTTCTTGCTTGTGACGTCACTGATGGTGACTTAAACTCCTTCTAATAATGAGAATACTCTTGATATTATGAACAGTAGTACTATACAATGCAATTTGACTGCAAAATGAATGAAGGCTAATTCCTCTAAATAGTGAATACAACAGAATGATTCATTATGAAGCATGGGAACAAAGGTGGTTAGACTGTCATCTTAGTCTACAGGGTAGACTGTCATCTTCGTCAGGGTAGACTGTCACCTTCGTCAGGGTAGACTGTCACCTTCGTCAGGGTAGACTGTCACCTTCGTCAGGGTAGACTGTCATCTTCGTCAGGGTAGACTGTCATCTTCGTCAGGGTAGACTGTCATCTTCGTCAGGGTAGACTGTCATCTTCGTCAGGGTAGACTGTCACCTTCGTCAGGGTAGACTGTCACCTTCGTCAGGGTAGACTGTCATCTTCGTCAGGGTAGACTGTCATCTTCGTCAGGGTAGACTGTCATCTTCGTCAGGGTAGACTGTCATCTTCGTCAGGGTAGACTGTCACCTTCGTCAGGGTAGACTGTCACCTTCGTCAAGGTAGACTGTCATCTTCGTCAGGGTAGACTGTCATCTTCGTCAGGGTAGACTGTCATCTTCATCTGGGTAGACTGTCATCTTCGTCAGGGTAGACTGTCATTTTCGTCAAGGTAGACTGTTATCTTCGTCAGGGTAGACTGTCATCTTCGACAGGGTAGACTGTCATCTTCGTCTGGGTAGACTGTCATCTTCGTCAGGGTAGACTGTCATCTTCGTCAAGGTAGACTGTCATCTTCGTCAGGGTAGACTGTCATCTTCGTCAGGGTAGACTGTCACCTTCGTCAGGGTAGACTGTCACCTTCGTCAAGGTAGACTGTCATCTTCGTCAAGGTAGACTGTCATCTTCGTCAGGGTAGACTGTCATCTTCGTCTGGGTAGACTGTCATCTTCGTCAGGGTAGACTGTCATTTTCGTCAAGGTAGACTGTCATCTTCGTCAGGGTAGACTGTCATCTTCGACAGGGTAGACTGTCATCTTCGTCTGGGTAGACTGTCATCTTCGTCAGGGTAGACTGTCATCTTCGTCAGGGTAGACTGTCATCTTCGTCAGGGTAGACTGTCATTTTCGTCAAGGTAGACTGTCATCTTCGTCAGGGTAGACTGTCACCTTCGTCAGGGTAGACTGTCACCTTCGTCAAGGTAGACTGTCATCTTCGTCAGGGTAGACTGTCATCTTCGTCAGGGTAGACTGTCATCTTCGTCAGGGTAGACTGTCATCTTCGTCAGGGTAGACTGTCATTTTCGTCAAGGTAGACTGTCATCTTCGTCAGGGTAGACTGTCATCTTCGCCAGGGTAGACTGTCATCTTCGTCAAGGTAGACTGTCATCTTCGTCAGGGTAGACTGTCATCTTCGTCAGGGTAGACTGTCATTTTCGTCAAGGTAGACTGTCATCTTCGTCAGGGTAGACTGTCATCTTTGCCAGGGTAGACTGTCATCTTCGTCAAGGTAGACTGTCATCTTCGTCAGGGTAGACTGTCATCTTCGTCAGGGTAGACTGTCATTTTCGTCAAGGTAGACTGTCATCTTCGTCAGGGTAGACTGTCATCTTCGACAGGGTAGACTGTCATCTTCGTCTGGGTAGACTGTCATCTTCGTCAGGGTAGACTGTCATCTTCGTCAAGGTAGACTGTCATCTTCGTCAGGGTAGACTGTCATCTTCGTCAGGGTAGACTGTCACCTTCGTCAGGGTAGACTGTCACCTTCGTCAAGGTAGACTGTCATCTTCATCAAGGTAGACTGTCATCTTCGTCAGGGTAGACTGTCATCTTCGTCTGGGTAGACTGTCATCTTCGTCAGGGTAGACTGTCATTTTCGTCAAGGTAGACTGTCATCTTCGTCAGGGTAGACTGTCACCTTCGACAGGGTAGACTGTCATCTTCGTCAGGGTAGACTGTCATTTTCGTCAAGGTAGACTGTCTTCTTCGTCAGGGTAGACTGTCACCTTCGTCAGGGTAGACTGTCATCTTCGTCAGGGTAGACTGTCATCTTCGTCAGGGTAGACTGTCATCTTCGTCAAGGTAGACTGTCATCTTCGTCAGGGTAGACTGTCATCTTCGTCTGGGTAGACTGTCATCTTCGTCAGGGTAGACTGTCATCTTCGTCAGGGTAGACTGTCATTTTCGTCAAGGTAGACTGTCTTCTTCGTCAGGGTAGACTGTCACCTTCGTCAGGGTAGACTGTCATCTTCGTCAGGGTAGACTGTCATCTTCGTCAGGGTAGACTGTCATCTTCGTCAGGGTAGACTGTCATCTTCGTCAGGGTAGACTGTCATTTTCGTCAAGGTAGACTGTCATCTTCGTCAGGGTAGACTGTCATCTTCGTCAAGGTAGACTGTCATCTTCGTCAAGGTAGACTGTCATCTTCGTCAGGGTAGATTGTCATCTTCGTCAGGGTAGACTGTCATCTTCGTCAGGGTAGACTGTCATCTTCGTCAAGGTAGACTGTCATCTTCGTCAGGGTAGACTGTCATCTTCGTCAGGGTAGACTGTCATCTTCGTCAAGGTAGACTGTCATCTTCGTCAGGGTAGACTGTCATCTTCGCCAGGGTAGACTGTCATCTTCGTCAAGGTAGACTGTCATCTTCGTCAAGGTAGATTGTCATCTTCGTCAGGGTAGACTGTCATCTTCGTCAAGGTAGACTGTCATCTTCGTCTGGGTAGACTGTCATCTTCGTCAGGGTAGACTGTCATCCTCGCCAGGGTAGACTGTCATCTTCGTCAGGGTAGACTGTCATTTTCGTCTGGGTAGACTGTCATCTTCGTCTGGGTAGACTGTCATCTTCGTCAGGGTAGACTGTCATCTTCGTCAGGGTAGACTGTCATCTTCGTCTGGGTAGACTGTCATCTTCGTCAGGGTAGACTGTCATCTTCGTCAGGGTAGACTGTCATTTTCGTCAAGGTAGACTGCCATCTTCGTCAGGGTAGACTGTCATCTTCGACAGGGTAGACTGTCATCTTCGTCTGGGTAGACTGTCATCTTCGTCAGGGTAGACTGTCATCTTCGTCAGGGTAGACTGTCATCTTCGTCAGGGTAGACTGTCATTTTCGTCAAGGTAGACTGTCATCTTCGTCAGGGTAGACTGTCACCTTCGTCAGGGTAGACTGTAACCTTCGTCAAGGTAGACTGTCATCTTCGTCAGGGTAGACTGTCATCTTCGCCAGGGTAGACTGTCATCTTCGTCAGGGTAGACTGTCATCTTCGCCAGGGTAGACTGTCATTTTCGTCAAGGTAGACTGTCATCTTCGTCAGGGTAGACTGTCATCTTCGTCAGGGTAGACTGTCATCTTCGCCAGGGTAGACTGTCATCTTCGTCAGGGTAGACTGTCATCTTCGTCAAGGTAGACTGTCATCTTCGTCAAGGTAGACTGTCATCTTCGTCAGGGTAGACTGTCATCTTCGTCAGGGTAGACTGTCATCTTCGTCAGGGTAGACTGTCATCTTCGCCTGGGTAGACTGTCATCTTCGTCAAGGTAGACTGTCATCTTCATCTGGGTAAGGAATTCTGTCTCGTGGGATTTTATTTAATTTATTTTAATTATTAATTAATTGATTTATTTAAAGAAATTTTATGTATGATGTATAATTAATTATTTATTATTTATTACAATAGTTTAGTGGACTGTTTGGATTTAAATTCTCCCTCAAGTTATATCCCAACCCAACTTAGGGGGAATTAAGTAATTATTGAAGCCTATCAATCGAGAATTCATAGATTAATAGGAAAAATTATACTAAGTGTTAGTGAATTAATGTACTAGGGTTAGTTTGTACACCAATGCCTTATCTGATTTGAATGCTTCAGTGTGGGTAAAAGTGTGAGTTTGTGGGCAGATAACGACCTCGTGGCCTATGGCGTGGTGTGTTTACCTGCTTCATCACCGGCTATTATATTAACGGGCCCTGTATTAAAATGTGTTATTTTAACTAACTGGATACGAGGTTCTCTCATTATTTAGAGGTCGAGGCAGCTGAAGAACGTAGGGATGGCTGGTGTTAGGAGTGCACATGTAGCCGCCTAGCGCGCTTCCTCACGAGAGCTGTTCCCACAATGGCCGCCCTCCTCCCCCGGCTCAGTCTCCTTACTCGAACTTTAATGAGACATTTATTTGATCCAGTCACAGAGAACAGTTTGTTATTGTTTATAATGCTGGACTGGCGGGTTTGATGATTGTTAATATTTTATTAATATATTTTCTGGTGACGTGACAATATATATTCCATGTTTAAGGGAAAATTCGGCTGTAATTTCGTTTTGTTTGAACTAGTTATTAAATTAATTTGTGTTAGTATTGGTTAATAAGTTAGAACAAGAACAGCTGCGCCATTATCTGCATAGTGTAACTAAGATTATTAAAGTAGGTCGGATTTTCCCGACAGTCTGGGTAGACTGTCATCCTCGTCTTGGTAGACTGTCATCCTCGTCTTGGTAGACTGTCATCCTCGTCTGAGTAGACTGTCATCCTCGTCTGGGTAGACTGTCATCCTCGTCTTGGTAGACTGTCATCCTCGTCTTGGTAGACTATCATCCTCGTCTTGGTAGACTGTCATCCTCGTCTTGGTAGACTGTCATCCTCGTCTTGGTAGACTGTCATCCTCGTCTTGGTAGACTGTCATCCTCGTCTTGGTAGACTGTCATCCTCGTCTGAGTAGACTGTCATCCTCGTCTGGGTAGACTGTCATCCTCGTCTTGGTAGACTGTCATCCTCGTCTTGGTAGACTATCATCCTCGTCTTGGTAGACTGTCATCCTTGTCTTGGTAGACTGTCATCCTCGTCTTGGTAGACTGTCATCCTCGTCTTGGTAGAATGTCATCCTCGTCTTGGTAGACTGTCATCCTCGTCTGGGTAGACTGTCATCCTCGTCTTGGTAGACTGTCATCCTCGTCTTGGTAGACTGTCATCCTCGTCTTGGTAGACTGTCATCCTCGTCTTGGTAGACTGTCATCCTCGTCTTGGTAGACTGTCATCCTCGTCTTGGTAGACTGCCATCCTCGTCCTGGTAGACTGTCATCCCCGTCTTGGTAGACTGTCATCCTCGTCTTGGTAGACTGTCATCCTCGTCTTGGTAGACTGTCATCCTCGTCTTGGTAGACTGTCATCCTCGTCTTGGTAGACTGTCATCCTCGTCTTGGTAGACTGTCATCCTCGTCTTGGTAGACTGTCATCCTCGTCTAGGTAGACTGTCATCCTCGTCTGGGTAGACTGTCATCCTCGTCTGGGTAGACTGTCATCCTCGTCTTGGTAGACTGTCATCCTCGTCTGAGTAGACTGTCATCCTCGTCTGGGTAGACTGTCATCCTCGTCTTGGTAGACTGTCATCCTCGTCTGAGTAGACTGTCATCCTCGTCTGGGTAGACTGTCATCCTCGTCTTGGTAGACTGTCATCCTCGTCTTGGTAGACTATCATCCTCGTCTTGGTAGACTGTCATCCTCGTCTTGGTAGACTGTCATCCTTGTCTTGGTAGACTGTCATCCTCGTCTTGGTAGACTGTCATCCTCGTCTTGGTAGAATGTCATCCTCGTCTTGGTAGACTGTCATCCTCGTCTGGGTAGACTGTCATCCTCGTCTTGGTAGACTGTCATCCTCGTCTGAGTAGACTGTCATCCTCGTCTTGGTAGACTGTCATCCTCGTCTTGGTAGACTGTCATCCTCGTCTTGGTAGACTGTCATCCTCGTCTTGGTAGACTGTCATCCTCGTCTTGGTAGACTGTCATCCTCGTCTTGGTAGACTGTCATCCTCGTCCTGGTAGACTGTCATCCCCGTCTTGGTAGACTGTCATCCTCGTCTTGGTAGACTGTCATCCTCGTCTTGGTAGACTGCCATCCTCGTCCTGGTAGACTGTCATCCCCGTCTTGGTAGACTGTCATCCTCGTCTTGGTAGACTGTCATCCTCGTCTTGGTAGACTGTCATCCTCGTCTAGGTAGACTGTCATCCTCGTCTGGGTAGACTGTCATCCTCGTCTGGGTAGACTGTCATCCTCGTCTGGGTAGACTGTCATCCTCGTCTTGGTAGACTGTCATCCTCGTCTTGGTAGACTGTCATCATTGTCTTGGTAGACTGTCATCCTCGTCTTGGTAGACTGTCATCCTCGTCTTGGTAGACTGTGAACATCGTTCGGGGAGACTATTACTCTGTTCGGGGCAACCCGTTCTCACACTTGCTTATAGTCAATATTGGCTTATTAATAAGTGCATATGTGACATACTAATTTATTGTGAATATTTTAGTTTACCTTGTAAAGCTGAATAGAAAACACCGACCTTACCTAACCTTCTTAGTATGTTAAGATAAGCATCTTATTGTTTCTTAATTACAATTAGTACTTAACCTATACCTATATTGATATTACAGTTTTATAAAAATAATAACACAAAACCAAAATATTTAAATAAATTGTAAAGTAACTCAGGATATTGTCAAATATTATATAAAATCTCTATTGTTTAATAAAACTGAAAAAGAAATTCCTAATATTAAAACTGGTGTTTAGCTCTTCTATAGGAAGAGTTTGTACCTTAAAAACAAAATATAACGTGGCATATACCACATATGTACTTATTAATCAGCCAAATAGTGACTATAAGCAATAAGTCATATATGTACTGTCTTGTGCGAGAGCGGGTTGCCCGGGAGACACAGCCCCCCCCCCCCCCCAGGTGCCACGACCACTGGGGTGGGTGCAATCACTCCGAGTTGTGTGCTGCGGTCCTCACGCAGTCTCTGTGGGCAGACCTCTGCGTTCTCTGAGGGATTGTACTTGGGTAGCTGCAGTCTGGATGTGGGAGAATCCAACCTGCTCTGCTGTTTAGATAGCAGTCGTAACTATGTGCACCATAGTATAAATATTGACGTACTTAACAATTAGATAGTAGAACTTTATACTATTCACTTTATGGAGTCCACAAAAATTAAGCTAAAAACAATCTTAAATATTAGTAGGCCTGTATAGCACACATGTGTACTATTTTAGGCCTCAGATGTCGTGTATTAGGCCAAGGAAGGTTAGGTTAGGTTAGTTTGTCTTCGCAACATAAACAAAAAATCCTTCCCGGTTTGTCCGGGAAACCGGAGGCCAGATTCACGAAGGTACTCACGAATGTTTTTCCTTCGTAGCGGCTACGTCGGTATTCAGGTAGCTACACTAAGCAGGAAAACCTTCATAAGTTTGGTCCGTCAGCTAAGAGTGCTGTCGACCACTCGTAGCTTTACGTAAACTGGATATAACTGAATTATTCTCTACTATACAACATAGAGGATCGATATAATATAAACAAAAGGTTATTAGTTGGCGAATCTCGCGAAGAGGAGTCCTTCGTGTTAGTTATATATTTAGGAATAGTTTTCATAATAGCAAGATATTATACCAGTAGTTATTAAGTAAATAAACACTGGTGAACATGAAATATGAGAGAAGGTGGCTGGTGGGAGCATTTACTATCACCAAGTGCCCCACTGCACCAATGATGTTAGGTAAGAAGGGTAAAAACTTCAATAAGTTCTCTCATTGAATACTTATACCTATAATTATGACTGTACAGACTATGATGACTTGCTAAAAGAAAGAGAGGGAAGAATGGGCCCAAGACCTCTTCCTGTTACACAATTTGGCTGTGTAACAGGACCAGAGAAGGTGTCCCTGGTCCATAGTGGGTGGTGGGACCAGAGGTGTCCCTGGTCCATAGTGGGTGGTGGGACCAGAGAAGGTGTCCCTGGTCCATAGTGGGTGGTGGGACCAGAGAAGGTGTCCCTGGTCCATAGTGGGTGGTGGGACCAGAGAAGGTGTCCCTGGTCCATAGTGTGTGCTGGGACCAGAGAAGGTGTTCCTGGTCCATAGTGTGTGGTGGGACCAGAGAAGGTGTCCCTGGTCCATAGTGGGTGGTGGGACCAGAGAAGGTGTCCCTGGTCCATAGTGTGTGGTGGGACCAGAGAAGGTGTTCCTGGTCCATAGTGTGTGGTGGGACCAGAGAAGGTGTTCCTGGTCCATAGTGTGTGGTGGGACCAGAGAAGGTGTCCCTGGTCCATAGTGGGTGGTGGGACCAGAGAAGGTGTCCCTGGTCCATAGTGGGTGGTGGGACCAGAGAAGGTGTCCCTGGTCCATAGTGGGTGGAGGGACCAGAGAAGGTGTCCTTGGTCCATAGTGGGTGGAGGGACCAGAGAAGGTGTCCCTGGTCCATAGTGGGTGGAGGGACCAGAGAAGGTGTCCTTGGTCCATAGTGGGTGGAGGGACCAGAGAAGGTGTCCCTGGTCCATAGTGGGTGGAGGGACCAGAGAAGGTGTCCCTGGTCCATAGTGGGTGGAGGGACCAGAGAAGGTGTCCCTGGTCCATAGTGGGTGGAGGGACCAGAGAAGGTGTCCCTGGTCCATAGTGGGTGGAGGGACCAGAGAAGGTGTCCCTGGTCCATAGTGGGTGGAGGGACCAGAGAAGGTGTCCCTGGTCCATAGTGGGTGGAGGGACCAGAGGTGTCCCTGGCCAACGAGGATTGGCCAAGAGCTAGAGTCACACCGATCGTGTGAGGATCGGCCCAGGTTAAGCAGCAGTTAGGGTCCAGTATTACGAGCCCCAGGCGGCCAGGTGAGAGCGGGGCTAAGTTGAGTAACTGTTAGAAACACTGATTTAAGAGATAAATTGTGCACTCCGGGTAGGCGGGGATCACATGTGAGGTGGGGCCCAAGAGCAGAAGTCCAGGACTGTCAGGAGGAAGTTTGGTGGCAGACAGCAGGGAGCCGGAGGAGCTGCCACATGCCAACTGCTATGTCCTGTTACTCTCAACATATTCAAGTAACAGAGTAGCAGTAGTCCGGGCCACCAGGGCATGTCA
>WNGS01000950.1:14837-30288 GCA_020271785.1 Procambarus virginalis | reverse complement strand
GACAGAGTACACCTCACACTGACATGAGTACACCTCACACTGACTAGAGTACACCTCACACTGACTACAGTACACCTCACACTGACTAGAGTACACCTCACACTGACTAGAGTACACCTCACACTGACTAGAGTACACCTCACACTGACAGAGTACACCTCACACTGACTAGAGTACACCTCACACTGACTAGAGTACACCTCACACTGACAAGAGTACACCTCACACTGACTAGAGTACTTACACTGACTAGAGTACACCTCACACTGACTAGAGTACACCTCACACTGACTAGAGTACACCTTACGCTGACTAGAGTACACCTCACAGTGACTAGAGTACACCTCACACTGACTACAGTACACCTTACACTGCCTACAGTACACCTTACACTGACTAGAGTACACCTCACACTGACTACAGTACACCTTACACTGCCTACAGTACACCTTACACTGACTAGAGTACACCTCACACTGACATGAGTACACCTCACACTGACATGAGTACACCTTACACTGACTAGAGTAAACCTCACAGTGACTAGAGTACACCTCACACTGACTAGAGTACACCTCACAGTGACTAGAGTACACCTCACACTGACATGAGTACACCTTACACTGACTAGAGTACACCTCACAGTGACTAGAGTACACCTCACAGTGACAAGAGTACACCTGACACTGACATGAGTACACCTTACACTGACAAGAGTACACCTCACAGTGACTAGAGTACACCTCACACTGACTAGAGTACACCTCACAGTGACTAGAGTACACCTCACACTGACATGAGTACACCTCACACTGACTACAGTACACCTCACACTGACATGAGTACACCTCACACTGACTAGAGTACACCTCACACTGACTACAGTACACCTTACACTGACTAGAGTACACCTCACACTGACATGAGTACACCTCACACTGACATGAGTACACCTTACACTGACTAGAGTACACCTCACAGTTACTAAAGTACACCTCACAATGACTAGAGTACACCTCACAGTGACTAGAGTACACCTCACAGTGACTAGAGTACACCTCACAGTGACTAGAGTACACCTTACACTGACTACAGTACACCTCACAGTGACTAGAGTACACCTCACAGTGACTAGAGTACACCTCACACTGACATGAGTACACCTTACACTGACTAGAGTACACCTCACAGTGACTAGAGTACACCTTACACTGACTAGAGTACACCTCACAGTGACTAGAGTACACCTCACACTGACTACAGTACACCTTACACTGCCTACAGTACACCTTACACTGACTAGAGTACACCTCACACTGACTACAGTACACCTTACACTGCCTACAGTACACCTTACACTGACTACAGTACACCTTACACTGCCTACAGTACACCTTACACTGACTAGAGTACACCTCACACTGACATGAGTACACCTTACACTGGCATGAGTACACCTTACACTGACTAGAGTACACCTCACAGTGACTAGAGTACACCTCACACTGACTAGAGTACACCTCACAGTGACTAGAGTACACCTCACACTGACATGAGTACACCTCACACTGACTAGAGTACACCTCACACTGACATGAGTACACCTCACACTGACTAGAGTACACCTCACACTGACTACAGTACACCTTACACTGACTAGAGTACACCTCACACTGACATGATTACACCTCACACTGATTAGAGTACACCTCACACTGACATGAGTACACCTCACAGTGACTAGAGTACACCTCACAGTGACTAGAGTACACCTCACAGTGACAAGAGTACACCTCACACTGACATGAGTACACCTTACACTGACTAGAGTACACCTTACACTGACTACAGTACACCTCACACTGACTAGAGTACACCTCACACTGACTAGAGTACACCTCACACTGACTAGAGTACACCTTACACTGACAAGAGTACACCTCACACTGACTAGAGTACACCTTACACTGACTACAGTACACCGTACAGTGACAAGAGTACACCTTACACTGACTAGAGTACACCTTACACTGACTAGAGTACACCTCACAGTGACTACAGTACACCTCACACTGACTAGAGTACACCTTACACTGCCGACAGTAACCTTACACTGACATGAGTACACCTCACACTGACATGAGTACACCTTACACTGACTAGAGTACACCTTACACTGACAAGAGTACACCTCACACTGACAAGAGTACACCTCACACTGACAAGAGTACACCTCACACTGACAAGAGTACACCTCACACTGACTAGAGTACACCTAACACTGACAAGAGTACACCTCACACTGACAAGAGTACACCTCACACTGACAAGAGTACACCTCACACTGACTAGAGTACACCTCACAGTGACTAGAGTACACCTCACACTGACATGAGTACACCTTACACTGACTAGAGTACACCTCACAGTGACTAGAGTACACCTCACAGTGACAAGAGTACACCTGACACTGACATGAGTACACCTTACACTGACAAGAGTACACCTCACAGTGACTAGAGTACACCTCACACTGACTAGAGTACACCTCACAGTGACTAGAGTACACCTCACACTGACATGAGTACACCTCACACTGACTACAGTACACCTCACACTGACATGAGTACACCTCACACTGACTAGAGTACACCTCACATTGACTACAGTACACCTTACACTGACTAGAGTACACCTCACACTGACATGAGTACACCTCACACTGACATGAGTACACCTTACACTGACTAGAGTACACCTCACAGTGACTAGAGTACACCTCACAGTGACTAGAGTACACCTCACAGTGACTAGAGTACACCTCACAGTGACTAGAGTACACCTCACACTGACTAGAGTACACCTTACACTGACTACAGTACACCTCACAGTGACTAGAGTACACCTCACAGTGACTAGAGTACACCTCACACTGACATGAGTACACCTTACACTGACTAGAGTACACCTCACAGTGACTAGAGTACACCTTACACTGACTAGAGTACACCTCACAGTGACTAGAGTACACCTCACACTGACTACAGTACACCTTACACTGCCTACAGTACACCTTACACTGACTAGAGTACACCTCACACTGACTACAGTACACCTTACACTGCCTACAGTACACCTTACACTGACTACAGTACACCTTACACTGCCTACAGTACACCTTACACTGACTAGAGTACACCTCACACTGACATGAGTACACCTTACACTGGCATGAGTACACCTTACGCTGACTAGAGTACACCTCACACTGACTACAGTACACCTTACACTGACTAGAGTACACCTCACACTGACTACAGTACACCTTACACTGCCTACAGTACACCTTACACTGACTAGAGTACACCTCACACTGACATGAGTACACCTCACACTGGCAAGAGTACACCTCACACTGACTAGAGTACACCTCACACTGACTAGAGTACACCTCACACTGACTAGAGTACACCTCACAGTGACTAGAGTACACCTCACACTGACATGAGTACACCTCACACTGACTGAGTACACCTCACACTGACTGAGTACACCTCACCTGACTACAGTACACCTTACACTGACTAGAGTACACCTCACACTGACTGAGTACACCTCACACTGACTAGAGTACACCTCACACTGACATAGTACACCTCACAGTGACTAGAGTACACCTCACAGTGACTAGAGTACACCTCACAGTGACAAGAGTACACCTCACACTGACATGAGTACACCTTACACTGACTAGAGTACACCTTACACTGACTACAGTACACCTCACACTGACTAGAGTACACCTCACACTGACTAGAGTACACCTCACACTGACTAGAGTACACCTTACACTGACAGAGTACACACTCACACTGACTAGAGTACACCTTACACTGACTACAGTACACCGTACAGTGACAAGAGTACACCTTACACTGACTAGAGTACACCTTACACTGACTAGAGTACACCTCACAGTGACTAGAGTACACCTCACACTGACTAGAGTACACCTTACACTGCCTACAGTACACCTTACACTGACTAGAGTACACCTCACACTGACTACAGTACACCTTACACTGACTAGAGTACACCTTACACTGACTAGAGTACACCTCACACTGACAAGAGTACACCTCACACTGACATGAGTACACCTTACACTGACTAGAGTACACCTCACAGTGACTAGAGTACACCTCACACTGACTAGAGTACACCTCACAGTGACTAGAGTACACCTCACTGACATGAGTACACCTACACTGACTAGAGTACACCTCACACTGACTAGAGTACACCTCACACTGACTAGAGTACACCTCACACTGACTAGAGTACACCTTACACTGACTAGAGTACACCTCACAGTGACTAGAGTACACCTCACACTGACTACAGTACACCTTACACTGCTACAGTACACCTCACACTGACTAGAGTACACCTCACACTGACTACAGTACACCTTACACTGCCTACAGTACACCTTACACTGACTACAGTACACCACACTGCTACAGTACCTTACACTGACTAGAGTACACCTCACACTGAATGAGTACACCTTACACTGGCATGAGTACACCTACGCTGACTAGAGTACACCTCACAGTGACTAGAGTACACCTCACACTGACTAGAGTACACCTCACAGTGACTAGAGTACACCTCACACTGACAGAGTACACCTCACACTGACTAGAGTACACCTCACACTGACATGAGTACACCTCACACTGACTAGAGTACACCTCACATGACTACAGTACACCTTACACTGACTAGAGTACACCTCACACTGACATGATTACACCTCACACTGATTAGAGTACACCTCACACTGACATGAGTACACCTCACATGACTAGAGTACACCTCACAGTGACTAGAGTACACCTCACAGTGACAAGAGTACACCTCACACTGACATGAGTACACTTACACTGACTAGAGTACACTTACACTGACTACAGTACACCTCACACTGACTAGAGTACACCTCACACTGACTAGAGTACACCTCACACTGACTAGAGTACACCTTACACTGACAAGAGTACACCTCACACTGACTAGAGTACACCTTACACTGACTACAGTACACCGACAGTGACCGAGTACACCTTACACTGACTAGAGTACACCTTACACTGACTAGAGTAAACCTCACAGTGACTACAGTACACCTCACACTGAGAGTACACCTTACACTGCCGACAGTAACCTTACACTGACTGAGTACACCTCACAGACTAGAGTACACCTCACACTGACAGAGTACACCTCACACTGACTAGAGTACACCTCACTGACTAGAGTACACCTTACACTGACAAGAGTACACCTCACACTGACTAGAGTACACCTTACACTGATACAGTACACCGTACAGTGACAAGAGTACACCTTACACTGACTAGAGTACACCTACACTGACAGAGTACACCTCACACTGACAAGAGTACACCTCACATGACAGAGTACACCTCACACTGACAAGAGTACACCTCACACTAACTAGAGTACACCTAACACTGACAGAGTACACCTCACACTGACAAGAGTACACCTCACACTGACCAGAGTACACCTCACACTGACAAGAGTACACCTCACACTGACCAGAGTACTACACCTCACACTGACAGAGTACACCTCACACTGACAAGAGTACCATCACACTGACCAGAGTACACCTCACACTGACAGAGTACACCTCACACTGACAAGAGTACACCTCACACGACCAGAGTACACCTCACACTGACAAGAGTACACCTCACACTGACCAGAGTACTACCTCACACTGACCAGAGTACACCTCACACTGACCAAAGTACACCTCACACTGACCAAAGTACACCTCACACTGACCAGAGTACTACACCTCACACTGACCAGAGTACACCTCACACTGACTAGAGTACTACACCTCACACTGACCAGAGTACACCTCACACTGACAAGAGTACACCTCACACTGACCAGAGTACACCTCACACTGACAAGAGTACACCTTACACTGACTAGAGTACACCTCACACTGACAAGAGTACACCTTACACTAACCAGAGTGCACCTCACACTGACTAGAGTACACCTCACACTAACTAGAGTACACCTCACACTAACTAGAGTACACCTCACACTGACAAGAGTACACCTCACACTGACCAGAGTACTACACCTCACACTAACTAGAGTACACCTCACACTAACAAGAGTACACCTCACAGTGACTATAGTACACCTCACAGTGACTAGAGTACACCTCACAATGACTAGAGTACACCTCACAGTGACTAGAGTACACCTCACACTGACTAGAGTACACCTTACACTGACTACAGTACACCTCACAGTGACTAGAGAACACCTAACAGTGACTAGAGTACACCTCACACTGACATGAGTACACCTACACTGACTAGAGTACACCTCACAGTGACTAGAGTACACCTACACTGACTAGAGTACACCCACAGTGACTAGAGTACACCTCACTCTGACTACAGTACACCTTACACTGCCTACAGTACACCTACACTGACTACGTACACCTCACACTGACTACAGTTAACCTTACACTGCCTACAGTACACCTTACACTGACTAGAGTACACCTCACACTGACATGAGTACACCTTACACTGGCATGTACACCTTACGCTGACTAGAGTACACCTCACAGTGACTAGAGTACACCTTACACTGACTAGAGTACATCTCACAGTGACTAGAGTACACCTCCACTGACTAAGTACACCTTACACTGCCTACAGTACACCTTACACTGATTAGAGTACACCTCACACTGACTACAGTACATCTTACACTGCCTACAGTACACCTACACTGACTAGAGTACACCTCACTGACAGAGTACACCTTACACTGGCATGAGTACACCTTACTGACTAGAGTACACCTCACAGTGACTAGAGTACACCTCACATGACTAGAGTACACCTCACAGTGACTAGAGTACACCTCACACTGACATGAGTACACCTCACACTGACTAGAGTACACCTCACACTGACATGAGTACACCTCACACTGACTAGAGTACACCTCACACTGACTAGAGTACACCTTACACTGACTAGAGTACACCTCACACTGACATGATTACACCTCACACTGATTAGAGTACACCTCACACTGACATGAGTACACCTCACAGTGACTAGAGTACACCTCACAGTGACTAGAGTACACCTCACAGTGACAAGAGTACACCTCACACTGACATGAGTACACCTTACACTGACTAGAGTACACCTTACACTGACTACAGTACACCTCACACTGACTAAAGTACACCTCACACTGACTAGAGTACACCTCACACTGACTAGAGTACACCTTACACTGACAAGAGTACACCTCACACTGACTAGAGTACACCTTACACTGACTACAGTACACCGTACAGTGACAAGAGTACACCTTACACTGACTAGAGTACACCTTACACTGACTAGAGTAAACCTCACAGTGACTACAGTACACCTCACACTGACTAGAGTACACCTTACACTGCCGACAGTAACCTTACACTGACATGAGTACACCTCACACTGACATGAGTACACCTTACACTGACTAGAGTACACCTTACACTGACTACAGTACACCTCACACTGACTAAAGTACACCTCACACTGACTAGAGTACACCTCACATGACTAGAGTACACCTTACACTGACAAGAGTACACCTCACACTGACTAGAGTACACCTTACACTGACTACAGTACACCGTACAGTGACAAGAGTACACCTTACACTGACTAGAGTACACCTTACACTGACTAGAGTAAACCTCACAGTGACTACAGTACACCTCACCCTGACTAGAGTACACCTACACTGCCGACAGTACCTTACACATGACATGAGTACACCTCACACTGACTGAGTACACCTTACACTGACTAGAGTACACCTACACTGACAAGAGTACACCTCACACTGACAAGAGTACAACCTCACACTGACTAGAGTACACCTCACACTGACAAGAGTACACCTTACACTGACAAGAGTACACCTCACACTGACATGAGTACACCTTACACTGGCATGAGTACACCTTACGCTGACTAGAGTACACCTCACAGTGACTAGAGTACACCTCACACTGACTAGAGTACACCTCACAGTGACTAGAGTACACCTCACACTGACATGAGTACACCTCACACTGACTAGAGTACACCTCACACTGACATGAGTACACCTCACACTGACTAGAGTACACCTCACACTGACTACAGTACACCTTACACTGACTAGAGTACACCTCACACTGACTGATTACACCTCACACTGATTAGAGTACACCTCACACTGACATGAGTACACCTCACAGTGACTAGAGTACACCTCACAGTGACTAGAGTACACCTCACAGTGACAAGAGTACACCTCACACTGACATGAGTACACCTTACACTGACTAGAGTACACCTTACACTGACTACAGTACACCTCACACTGACTAAAGTACACCTCACACTGACTAGAGTACACCTCACACTGACTAGAGTACACCTTACACTGACAAGAGTACACCTCACACTGACTAGAGTGCACCTTACACTGACTACAGTACACCGTACAGTGACAAGAGTACACCTTACACTGACTAGAGTACACCTTACACTGACTAGAGTAAACCTCACAGTGACTACAGTACACCTCACACTGACTAGAGTACACCTTACACTGCCGACAGTAACCTTACACTGACATGAGTACACCTCACACTGACATGAGTACACCTTACACTGACTAGAGTACACCTTACACTGACTACAGTACACCTCACACTGACTAAAGTACACCTCACACTGACTAGAGTACACCTCACACTGACTAGAGTACACCTTACACTGACAAGAGTACACCTCACACTGACTAGAGTACACCTTACACTGACTACAGTACACCGTACAGTGACAAGAGTACACCTTACACCGACTAGAGTACACCTTACACTGACTAGAGTAAACATCACAGTGACTACAGTACACCTCACACTGACTAGAGTACACCTTACACTGCCGACAGTAACCTTACACTGACATGAGTACACCTCACACTGACATGAGTACACCTTACACTGACTAGAGTACACCTTACACTGACAAGAGTACACCTCACACTGACAAGAGTACACCTCACACTGACTAGAGTACACCTCACACTGACAAGAGTACACTTACACTGACAAGAGTACACCTCCACTGTCTAGAGTACACCTCACACTGACAAGAGTACACCTCACACTAACTAGAGTACACCTCACACTGACAAGAGCACACCTCACACTGACATGAGTACACCTCACAGTGACGAGTACACCTCACACTGACCAGAGTACACCTCACACTGACCAGAGTACACCTCACACTGACAAGAGTACACCTCACACTGACCAGAGTACACCTCACACTGACAAGAGTACACCTCACACTGACCAGAGTACACCTCACACTGACAAGAGTACACCTCACACTGACCAGAGTACACCTCACACTGACAAGAGTACACCTCACACTGACCAGAGTACACCTCACACTGACAAGAGTACACCTCACACTGACAAGAGTACACCTCACACTGACAAGAGTACACCTCACACTGACCAGAGTACACCTCACACTGACAAGAGTACACCTCACACTGACAAGAGTACACCTCACACTGACAAGAGTACACCTCACACTGACCAGAGTACACCTCACACTGACAAGAGTACACCTCACACTGACCAGAGTACACCTCACACTAGAGTACACCTCACAGGTGTACTGGGAGGTCTGCGAGGCTACTTGTACAAAGTGTGAGGAAGCTGCCGAGGTTGATGTACGACATTTCATAGTGATCGTGAAGGATATTAGGGTCGGCGTGAAGCTCAGGGTGGTCGGCACCTGTGTGGGCCCTACAGTGAGATGTCATTGTGTGGAGACAATTGAGCAGGTGTGTGAAGCCTGCACGCGACGTGATTGTACTCAAGTCAGGACTGTGAGAAGCATTAGAGGCTGTCCAAGAGGATTTTGTGGAGACGCCACATGATCATTTCTGCTGCGGTTTGTGTCGGGGAGAAGTTCGTGGACGAGCTTCGTGTCTGGTGAAAATTATATGGTGGAATTTCAAGTGGTAGTGTAAACTTCAAGTGTGAACTTCAGTTGTAGGGCAGAACTTTTAGGGGTAGTGTGGAACTTCGATTGCAGTGGAGCTACAGGTTTCTTTGTGAGAAGCCGCATAAGGACACAGCTTGAGTGGGATTGAAGACTGCAGGAGTACCTACCTGATTTCCTGGACCCAAAAACAGATGTACTTAGTGGTGGGCATCAGGACGCAGAACAGAGAATTGTATGGACACCATAATATATATGAGAGAGTGCTTGCATGCATAAGGCGTGAGGGACGCAATAGTAAGGTCAGAAAATTATTATTTTTTCTTGTTGGAGCCATTCTTATATGGAAGTTACCGAGCCACAAGCAGTGAGGCTGCCAGCAAGAATTGAGCAGCGCCTAGTGCAGTTTATGTGGTTAGAACCGTTATCAGCAGCCTAGTGCAGTTTATGTGGTGTAGAACCGTTATCAGCAGCCTAGTGCATTTATGTGGTGTAGAACCGTATCAGCAGCCTAGTGCAGTTTTGTGGTTGTAGAACCGTTATCAGCAGCCTAGTGCAGTTTATGTGGTGTAGAAACGTTCGCAGCACCTAGTGCTTTATGTGGTGTAGAACCGTTATCAGCAGCTAGTGCAGTTTATGTGGTTAGAACCGTTATCAGCAGCCTAGTGCAGTTTATGTGGTGTAGAACCGTATCATACAAGTGTAGAACCGTTATCATACAAGTGTAGAACCGTTATCATACAAGTGTAAAACCGTTATCATACAAGTGTGTTGCCGACTTGTATAATTCTAGCACATTGTACTCTTCTATTATTATATTTGTTGAGTGTTCACGTAATAAATGTTTGTCTGTAGACAACTGATTTGTGTTCTTGTCTACAGACAAGAAGATGTTTGTCATTTTCGTCTGGGTAGACTGTCATTTTCGTCTGGGTAGACTGTCATCTTCGTCTGGGTAGACTGTCATCTTCGTCAGGGTAGACTGTTATTTTCGTCTGGGTAGCCTGTCATCTTCGTCTGGGTAGACTGTCATCTTCGTCTGGGTAGACTGTTATTTCGTCTGGGTAGCCTGTCATCTTCGTCTGGGTAGACTGTCATCTTCGTCTGGGTAGACTGTCATCTTCGTCAAGGTAGACTGTCTTCTTCGTCAGGGTAGACTGTCACCTTTGTCAGGGTAGACTGTCATCTTCGTCTGGGTAGACTGTCATCTTCGTCAGGGTAGACTGTCACCTTCGTCAAGGTAGACTGTCTTCTTCGTCAGGGTAGACTGTCACCTTCGTCAAGGTAGACTGTCATCTTCGTCAGGGTAGACTGTCATCTTCGTCAGGGTAGACTGTCATCTTCGTCAGGGTAGACTGTCATCTTCGTCAAGGTAGACTGTCATCTTCGTAAGGGTAGACTGTCATCTTCGCCAGGGTAGACTGTCATCTTCGTAAGGGTAGACTGTCATCTTCGCCAGGGTAGACTGTCATCTTCGTCAAGGTAGACTGTCATCTTCGTCAGGGTAGACTGTCATCTTCGACAGGGTAGACTGTCATCTTCGTCAGGGTAGACTGTCATCTTCGTCAGGTAGACTGTCATCTTCGTCAGGGTAGACTGTCATCTTCGTCAGGGTAGACTGTCACCTTCGTCAAGGTAGACTGTCATCTTCGTCAGGGTAGACTGTCATCTTCGCCAGGGTAGACTGTCATCTTCGTCAGGGTAGACTGTCATCTTCGCCAGGGTAGACTGTCATCTTCGTCAGGGTAGACTGTCATCTTCGTCAGGGTAGACTGTCATCTTCGTCAGGGTAGACTGTCATCTTCGTCAGGGTAGACTGTCACCTTCGTCAAGGTAGACTGTCATCTTCGTCAGGGTAGACTGTCATCTTCGCCAGGGTAGACTGTCATCTTCGTCAGGGTAGACTGTCATCTTCGCCAGGGTAGACTGTCATCTTCGTCAGGGTAGACTGTCATCTTCGTCAGGGTAGACTGTCATCTTCGCCAGGGTAGACTGTCATCTTCGTCAGGGTAGACTGTCATCTTCGCCAGGGTAGACTGTCATCTTCGTCAGGGTAGACTGTCATCTTCGTCAGGGTAGACTGTCATCTTCGTCAGGGTAGACTGTCATCTTCGTCAGGGTAGACTGTCATCTTCGCCTGGGTAGACTGTCATCTTCGCCTGGGTAGACTGTCATCTTCGTCAAGGTAGACTGTCATCTTCATCTGGGTAAGGAATTCTGTCTCGTGGGATTTTATTTAATTTATTTTAATTATTAATTAATTGATTTATTTAAAGAAATTTTATGTATGATGTATAATTAATTCATTTATTATTTATTACAATAGTTTAGTGGACTGTTTTGATTTAAATTCTCCCTCAAGTTATATCCCAACCCAACTTAGGGGTAATTAAGTAATTATTGAAGCCTATCAATCGAGAATTTATAGATTAATAGGAAAAATTATACTAAGTGTTAGTGAATTAATCTACTAGGGTTAGTTTGTACACTAATGCCTTATCTGATTTGAAGGCTTCAGTGTGGGTAAAAGTGTGAGTTTGTGGGCAGATAACGACCTCGTGGCCTATGGCGTTGTGTGTTTACCTGCTTCATCACCGGCTATTATATTAACGGGCCCTGTATTAAAATGTGTTATTTTAACTAACTGGATACGAGGTTCTCTCATTATTTAGAGGTTGAGGCAGCTGAAGGACGTAGGGATGGCTGGTGTTAGGAGTGCACATGTAGCCGCCTAGCGCGCTTCCTCACGAGAGCTGTTCCCACAATGGCCGCCCTCCTCCCCCGGCTCAGTCACCTTACTCGAACTTTAATGAGACATTTATTTGATCCAGTCACAGAGAACAGTTTGTTATTGTTTATAATGCTGGACTGGCGGGTTTGATGATTGTTAATATTTTATTAATATATTTTCTGGTGACGTGGCAATATATATTCCATGTTTAAGGGAAAATTCGGCTGTAATTTCGTTTTGTTTGAACTAGTTATTAAATTAATTTGTGTTAGTATTGGTTAATAAGTTAGAACAAGAACAGCTGCGCCATTATCTGCATAGTGTAACTAAGATTATTAAAGTAGGTCGGATTTTCCCGACAGTCTGGGTAGACTGTCATCCTCGTCTTGGTAGACTGTCATCCTCGTCTTGGTAGACTGTCATCCTCGTCTGAGTAGACTGTCATCCTCGTCTGGGTAGACTGTCATCCTCGTCTTGGTAGACTGTCATCCTCGTCTTGGTAGACTATCATCCTCGTCTTGGTAGACTGTCATCCTCGTCTTGGTAGACTGTCATCCTCGTCTTGGTAGACTGTCATCCTCGTCTTGGTAGACTGTCATCCTCGTCTTGGTAGACTGTCATCCTCGTCTGAGTAGACTGTCATCCTCGTCTGGGTAGACTGTCATCCTCGTCTTGGTAGACTGTCATCCTCGTCTTGGTAGACTATCATCCTCGTCTTGGTAGACTGTCATCCTTGTCTTGGTAGACTGTCATCCTCGTCTTGGTAGACTGTCATCCTCGTCTTGGTAGAATGTCATCCTCGTCTTGGTAGACTGTCATCCTCGTCTGGGTAGACTGTCATCCTCGTCTTGGTAGACTGTCATCCTCGTCTTGGTAGACTGTCATCCTCGTCTTGGTAGACTGTCATCCTCGTCTTGGTAGACTGTCATCCTCGTCTTGGTAGACTGTCATCCTCGTCTTGGTAGACTGCCATCCTCGTCCTGGTAGACTGTCATCCCCGTCTTGGTAGACTGTCATCCTCGTCTTGGTAGACTGTCATCCTCGTCTTGGTAGACTGTCATCCTCGTCTTGGTAGACTGTCATCCTCGTCTTGGTAGACTGTCATCCTCGTCTTGGTAGACTGTCATCCTCGTCTTGGTAGACTGTCATCCTCGTCTAGGTAGACTGTCATCCTCGTCTGGGTAGACTGTCATCCTCGTCTGGGTAGACTGTCATCCTCGTCTTGGTAGACTGTCATCCTCGTCTGAGTAGACTGTCATCCTCGTCTGGGTAGACTGTCATCCTCGTCTTGGTAGACTGTCATCCTCGTCTGAGTAGACTGTCATCCTCGTCTGGGTAGACTGTCATCCTCGTCTTGGTAGACTGTCATCCTCGTCTTGGTAGACTATCATCCTCGTCTTGGTAGACTGTCATCCTCGTCTTGGTAGACTGTCATCCTTGTCTTGGTAGACTGTCATCCTCGTCTTGGTAGACTGTCATCCTCGTCTTGGTAGAATGTCATCCTCGTCTTGGTAGACTGTCATCCTCGTCTGGGTAGACTGTCATCCTCGTCTTGGTAGACTGTCATCCTCGTCTGAGTAGACTGTCATCCTCGTCTTGGTAGACTGTCATCCTCGTCTTGGTAGACTGTCATCCTCGTCTTGGTAGACTGTCATCCTCGTCTTGGTAGACTGTCATCCTCGTCTTGGTAGACTGTCATCCTCGTCTTGGTAGACTGTCATCCTCGTCCTGGTAGACTGTCATCCCCGTCTTGGTAGACTGTCATCCTCGTCTTGGTAGACTGTCATCCTCGTCTTGGTAGACTGCCATCCTCGTCCTGGTAGACTGTCATCCCCGTCTTGGTAGACTGTCATCCTCGTCTTGGTAGACTGTCATCCTCGTCTTGGTAGACTGTCATCCTCGTCTAGGTAGACTGTCATCCTCGTCTGGGTAGACTGTCATCCTCGTCTGGGTAGACTGTCATCCTCGTCTGGGTAGACTGTCATCCTCGTCTTGGTAGACTGTCATCCTCGTCTTGGTAGACTGTCATCATTGTCTTGGTAGACTGTCATCCTCGTCTTGGTAGACTGTCATCCTCGTCTTGGTAGACTGTGAACATCGTTCGGGGAGACTATTACTCTGTTCGGGGCAACCCGTTCTCACACTTGCTTATAGTCATATTGGCTTATTAATAAGTGCATATGTGACATACTAATTTATTGTGAATATTTTAGTTTACCTTGTAAAGCTGAATAGAAAACACCGACCTTACCTAACCTTCTTGTATGTTAAGATAAGCTTTTATTTTTTCTTATCTTATTACAATTAGTACTTAACCTATACCTATATTGATATTACAGTTTTATAAAAATAATAACACAAACCAAAATATTTAAATAAATTGTAAAGTAACTCAGGATATTGTCAAATAATATATAAATCTCTATTGTTTAATAAAACTGAAAAAGAAATTCCTAATATAAAACTGGTCAATGTTTAGCTCTTCTATAGGAAGAGTTTGTACCTTAAAACAAAATATAACGTGGCTATACACATATGTACTTATTAATCAGCCAAATAGTGA